>CAHIKZ030004420.1:1100000-1155000 GCA_903632075.3 Acanthosepion pharaonis | reverse complement strand
GGTGGCAACTGGCCTAAATGAAGGAATACTTAGAATTCAAACCAGCTTGGAGAGGTTTGGGCTCCATCAAGCTATCTTGCCCAAGACACACCACTTCTACCATGGCTGCAGTACATGTGGTGCCCCTATGACTCTAATGGATTATGGGACTCATGGAAAGGAATGAAGAATAATATTATTAAAATCTATTATCAGGCCAGTAGACAAAATAGAAGCATAAGAAAAAAATGTTTTAGATTGGAATTTTTGAACACACTTGTGTCATTTCTCAACAAAAGGCATTTTTCTCATCAGCCTCCTATTTTTTTCTACTAGCCTAATATATAATAAATTATAATAATTATTCTTCATTGGCCTACTATATTTACATTAGTAAGAAAAAAAGATGAAACATCAACTGCAAGAAGAAAGAAAGTACAGCCATCAATGAGAGGAAAAGCCAAAAAAGTGAGTTACAAATTGGAGATGTCAACATTAAGCAAGTACAAAAGATTAATGTCTAGAAAGTGTTTTAACAGAGGATAGAAAATGCAACACCAAACATGCACTGGATGAATGAAAGATGCATTCCAACAGGTAAGCAAAATGCTCAGAATCAGGAAAAATATTATTAGAAACAAAGAAAATTGTGCTAGATTTCGTGATATCCATGCTCTTATATGACAATGAATGCTGCAAAATCTCCCTACAGATGAAGAGAAACCTGGAGGTAACAGAAATGTAGTTCTACAGAAGGATACTGAGAATTTCATGGACAATGTGAGTAAACAACAAGGAAGTCTTAAAGAAGATGACAAAATAGGAAGCAGGAACCTTTATAAAGGGGAAAAACTGCTAAGGGCTACAAAGGATAGGGAGTTGTGGAGAGCCATGATCATTCATGTCTGAAAGGGATGTGGCACATAGAAGAAGAAGAAGAAGAAGAAGAAAATGTTGACTAGATGTCTCTCTCAATATACAGGGTGTGATGGATGAATTGTCGACTAAATTATGCAAAAATGAAAATAACACTGACATCTCATTTTAACAGATATATTTACCAAAATTACACACAAATATCTTGAAATACTAAAGAGTAAATTTATTCAATAAAATCACCATTGGCTTCAACCACAGCATCCAGACGACTTCGGAATCACCTGCAACTCTTCTGGACAATCTTCTTGTTTAAGTTGGCGAATGCTGCCATAATCCTTGCCTTCAGTCCATCTTTCATTTTCACACGAAGTTTTGTTGGTCTCTCACTCAACTGCACCCCACACATAATAATCAAGAGGGTTGCAGCCTGGGGAGTCAGGTGGCCAGATGTAAAGTGTGAGGTTTTCACAGAAATTATCTAACAGCCATGACTGGGTTTGCCTATTTGTGTGGCATGGTGCAGAATCCTGTTGCCAGATATAGGGTCTTTCAGCAGCCACTCTCTTGACCAGCACTACCTCCTCAAGGCACCTGGGGTAGGCCCTCACCAACAAATTCTTTTCTTACCAGAATGATCAGAGTTAGTTTTTAGAGCTGTCATACCTTTGTAAACACCATTAGATTCATCCAACACTGAAATGTTCATATTGGATCTTCTAGCACGAATGCCAAGCAGTATAGCATGCTGTTTTCAAATTTCTGGTGGAGTGAATTGCATCATGATGCTGCTTTTCTCACAGCCAGTGCCCAATTGACCCTACTGTATTTTGCAGTAGACAAAATCAAAAACAATGTGTCTGTGTGAAATTACAAATATAAAATGGCGACAATTTACCCATCGCACCTTGTATATATTATTTAATTTGTTCTTTATGATTCAATGAATAAGTCTTAATTGTCTGATTAACTCCTGGATGGAAAAATCATATGCCTGTAATATTTTTACACCTAAAATTTTCCCATAAAGACCAGTTTGAGAATGACTTGGCTATTAATTCCAAGAAATTTGATTACTGAATCTCTTCTTATTATCCCAGCATCCCTTTCTCATTTTAAAACAATCTGTAAAGGCCCTTTTTAGCATCATCATCATCAGCATCAACTGCCTTATCATATTCTTCTTAATCTCATCCACATCTATTTTTCAACTATGATTTGAGGTCTAAAGAAAAAAAACAAAAGTCCCCAGAAGCTGACTTTAAACTGAGTGTTGTGATATTTTTATCAAAAATTTCCCATGAAGAATGGCAATTGAGATTGTTAACATGACTGGATACATTCTGGACACTCTACAGCAGGCCTGCACATAATATGTCTTGCAGGCTGTATGCTGCCCATGAGGCTACTTAATAAACTTTTGAGTTAATCAAAAGCAGGATTTTATTCAACATTTGTATCTAATTAATTCTTTTAACTCTCTGGATAAAAAGTAAAGGAAAGAATTTTCTCACCCTCCCTCTCTATATATATCTGTTTCTCTCTCTCTTTCTCTCTCTCTCTCTCTCTATATATATATGTTTCTCTCACTTCATCTTTACATATATCTGTTTCTATCTCCCCCTCAAGATATATCTGTTTCTCACCCTCCCTCTCTTTATTTATGTGTTATTATCTATCTCACTCACACTGAAAATCCTATTCATTGATTTCATCCCGAGTAGAGTTGTATCAAATTTAGTTTACAACAGTGAAGAAATCCTTTTGAAACTCCCACATAAGTAATGGAGGTGAGTGTGTATGGTATGCAGAGAGCAGGCATTCCTTTGTTCTCTATTTGAAGAAATTGTGTAAAGAAGAGAAAATCTGACTTCATATTTTGATGTTAGTTGTCTGGGGCAGTGTGTGTGTGTGTGTGTGTGTGTGTGTGTGTGTGTGTGTATGTGGGGGGGCACAAGAATGACAATGTTGTAATAAATCTTTTTTTATTTTGGAATAACTAAAAAAATTATCTAAAGCTAAGGAAGATTGTTACAATTATCAAAAACTAAATGTAAAACTTTCTTGCTAGAAACAGTTGACACCATCTTATCTATTATCAAAAAAGAGATGTGCAATCTTTGTGTTTAATTAAGACATGCCTACTTTTGCAACCCAATGTATTTGTGCAGTCAGTAGTTTACTCAAAAAAATTACTCTTTTGGCCTGTGGTCAATTTTCTACAAGCAATGTGACCCTTTATATTTTTAATTCTGCAGGCCTGACCTACATAATCCCCTGATTTTATTTTAACTCTTCAACTGTGTCAGTTGCAGTCCATTCAACACTTTGAGGTGTTCTGTTGGTTGAAGACTTTCTAGAATGGGAATCATTTTCAATTGATTTCCAGCCAAGTTTGAAGTGTTGGCACCAAAGTTTTATTGGGTTTCACTCATTGAAACATTCATGAAAAATTTATTTAACCTTTGAATTTCTTCCATGAAAGAATGTTGCAAATTCAAACAAGACTTGATACATATTAACAGTGAATTCATTGGTTGCACAATGCATAAAAAAACTCAATGAAATCACTCTACTGACTGAGTAACTCCATGGAGAGTGTCTGTTCATACATGCACAGTAAGCTCCCTTTGAATTGGCTTCCAAGTTATACCAAAATTGCTCAACTGGTTGTGAAGATATAATGGTTGAATGCTTTCTGGAGAGAACTGTTGTATATGAATGAGCTTCTAGGTTTTAGGAGGTCTATGTAGATCAGGAAGAGACGGGAAACAAGAAAAATTAAGTAGCTTTTCATGAGGAAATGAAGTGAATTTCCAACATCAGTCTAAGTAGGTCTGAGCCAATAATCCTCTCAACGTCTTTACATTTTGGAGAATTACTAAATGTACTGAGAATTTTCAAGTCTTCAGAAATATGATGAATGATAAAAATGATAGTTTTGTCATCAGCTGCAAACAATTGGGGAAAGAAATCATTAAAGATTGAGAGGACTTGGGTAGATAAAGAAACTTGTTGCAATGCATTAATGAACAAAATAGTAAAATTGTTGCAATTCAGGAAACTAAAATGTCATAAGAGGAAAAGCATATTTAAGTGTCTTTAATTGAATCAAAGATTATGGCAAATGTAAAAATTGGATGTATAGAAACTGAACAGCAAGGATGCTGTTATCATGTTTGATATCAATGTTGACTTACCTGGCTGTTGTTAAAATTGAGATTAAACATTTTTGTCAAAGACCCTAATCAAAATTTGTTGGAGAACCTTATTTTTTTCTTGTAGCAGAATCACAAATTATTTACCAAATCTTTCAAAGAGTAAAAGAAAAACATTGATTTTCATGAAGATATAGATAAACGGACAAAAAAAAAAAAAGTGTTAAACTTTCACATCGTTTCTTCAACCCACATCAGTCATTTGCACATTTCTGGGTAATAATTATCTTTGTTTTTTTTTGCAATTTGAAGGTCTTCAGCATTTACACTCTTTACATTGTTTGGACAGTTGTCCTCATCTCTATTACCATATTCACAATGTTTTGGCCATATTAGGATTCTTTATCCTCTCCGACTGCCTGGTACACAAACATCATTATTTATATACTTGAGTAGAATTAGCAACAAAAAAAGAAAATGACATAATCAAGATGCTGATGTTACACACTACTTCAAACAAAAAGTTAGGAAGGAAGCCTTGTCAATACTGGAAAGAGTGATAACAGCTAATGGAATTGAGAAACCTATTTTAACAATGATATGAATTTTAAGCAAAATTAATAATGAATACTAAATTTTTAGTTATAAGGAAACAACTAATATTACCATATATTACAACTATTAAACATAATTCTGTAGCTGTTTGTAAACAATATTATTGCTGATTCTACTCAAGTATTTAAATAATGATGTTTGTGTATCAGGTAATTGTAAAGGATAAGATATCCAAATATGATTATGTTTGAATGACTGCAGCAAGAACTCTCTGAAGCCTAATAGGTAAAGCAACTGTCATGTTAAGACAGATTTCCATAGAAAGAGTAAGGCAAAGTTGAATCTCATCAGCGGCTTATTCTTTATTTCTGACCTTCACTGATTACTGACAGCCACAGAGAATTATGATGAAAAGAAAATTAAAAGAAAAATTGAAATAGGCATTTTGTAATGTTTAAAAATCAGTGAAGATTAGGAATACAAATCCATGACATTCTCTTTTTTAACACACTTAAATGCCACTATTAGCAGCCTGTCATTTGGCATCAAAATCTGCAAAGGCAAGGCCTGGGGTGTCCTTGATGGTTTGAGCACTATCTGTAAGTCCTCGCTCTTCAACAATCTTAAGAGGGACTTCTTTAAGGGCATGGTAGAATCTGTCTTGCTCTACGGCTCAACAACATGGACACTGACAAAACACTAAGAAGCATCACTTGACTGAATATACGCAAGGATGCTATGAGTTGCATTGGACATCAGCTGGAAGAAACACCCAACAAAGAAACGCCTGTATGGACACTTATCTCTTAATTTCACTAAGAGAAAGAAGGCTTCAACTAGTTGGTTATTTCTGGAGAAGTAAGTTGGAACTTGTGAGTGACACCCTCCTATGGAATCCATTACATGGCAAAAGATCGGTTGGAAGACCTCATCACAACTACATTGACCAACTTGTAGATTACTCTGGATGCCATCTGGAGGACCTGCCAATGGTGATGTCTGAGAGAGATGGTTGGAGGGAACGAGTTAGGAGAATCCAAGAAGAATTTTCAACCTGATGATGATGATCAGCAGCCTTCAGTTCTTATTTACAGCATTTATAGAATTATTTGTAAAATCTAATTCTAGATTTTGAATGTTTGCAGAAGGAAAGATCTGTGGCCTAAATGATAAGGCTGCTACCATATTCAGAAAGACTTCAAGTGGAAGCTGATTCTTTCTTTCCAATTCATGTTGTTTACGAACAGCTATAATGTTAATCTGAGCTGCAATAAAAAGTAACTGAAATTAAGATGAAAGAAACATGAGTTGTGACAATGATAATTAACAATTAAAATTATATCTTTTAATTAAAAATGACTTTATTAAAAATTCCTTGTTTATTTTTATTTACAAGACACTATTTAAGAATTTAGTCTTTGCCTTAAATTTTTTCTGTTGATATTATTCTAAAAACTGAATGACAATTCAAATAATCTCAGTTATCGAGTCACTAGTATTTAACCCTTGAAGGAATTTTTTTATTTTTTCAAAACTGTTTAAATTTGTAAATGATTTTTATTTCAAGCACCAATTCTGAAAATATATTCTTTTAATTTTTTTTCATCTTTAATGATGAAGAATCCTGCAAAAACTAACAACTGGAAGTCCCTTGATCAAAAATGATACACTTTCAAATTTGGAACATTAGTTTGAGTAGCAATTTTTTTCATATATACAATCTGACAGTTTTTCATCAAAATATGGAGTGGAAAATAATCTGAGGGAATCATTTCATCACTGATATTAGTTTTCTGACAGGATTAATATTTAAAAGAAAATGTAAAGAGACATGACTGCAACTTGTGGGACCATAATTCGCTTTGTACCATTGCCAAGCACTGAAAATGGAACTGTCTTCATACTCTGAAGAAAAAGTTATCATCATTTTGGCTAACAGTGTCTGACAGTTGAGGTCACATCTTCACAAAACAAAGATTCCAATTCCCAATCTGATAAACTGGTCAAATTATTTTCACATTGCCCCATTCTTATAAGTCAGTAGAATTTCATTCACAAGAAATTTCAATGAAGGAAAAACAAAAGGAGTCAGTCAATGGCAACACTGAATAAAACACTAAATTCAATAATGATAAATTCCACAGAATGAAAAACTAGTCACTCAAAGACAAATGAAACTCCAAAAAAAAACCTTTCAATGATATGAAACTCCAAAAAAAAAAAAAAAAATTGTCTGACAATGATAAGAAAAGATAATGAACAAAAACAAGGAATTCAATGATGCCAAAATTCAGTAAAATACTATGCATTCAGTTGATTGATTTTTTATGGTTTATCAACCTTTTGTAGGTTATTTAAAGGCAGAAAATATTTTTGAGATTGTAAGAATATTTTGGAGATAATGATTTACTGATACAAGTCTTACTGATTAACCCATAACTGTGAGCAGAAGAGGTACATTCATACCTTTCCCAAGGTTATTTGCACATAAGTGAATATAACAAAATCTAGCTGGAATTTGAACTCTGCTTTCTGATTTCCAGTTCTGAGCTATTATCTATTACACCACCCACACATCCAAGCTTACAACACCTAATATTCCCAAGCAGTCACCCATCTAGGTATTGACCAGGCTCAGCATTGCTTAAATTTAGTGATCATATGAGAACCAGTGTTTCAACATGATATGACCATAAACCTTATGCATTCAAATGAACAACAATAGTGAGATGGTCCAATAAATTAAAAAATATTTTTTCAATAAGACTCTCTCATGAACAGCAACAAAATAATCATCAAAGCTAAGAAACTCCAATGAACTAAAACTTACTTTTCAATAAGAATCTCCAGTTAACAATAAATTAGTCATTTAGTAAGAAACTCCAATATACATAATAAATATATAAAAAGCAGTCAATCAATAATGGCAAATATCAATGAACTTGTTTTTCAAGGGTAAGAAAATCCAATAAACAAAGAAAATCAAAAATGCATAAAGCGAAAGAATTAATCTTTGAATGGTAACTAAAAATTAAGTGGACGTGAAACTAGTCATTCAATAGTAAAAAAAAAAAAAAACTGAGGAACAAACCAATGAACCTTTCCATGCTAACAAAATCCAGTGAACAATAAAATTAGTACACTATTTACATTATTCAGACTATTGTCCTCACCTTTGTCACCATATTTATTCCTTTTTGGCCATTTTACGCTCCAGTTTTCTTCAGAATGTCAAACTGAACCTTTATCCACTGTGCCATGTGTCCTCAAGAACACATGGCAAAAGTGGATAAAGGCATTAGTTAGATCCAGTGACAGGACCCAAAGAGTGTGAGTTCAATACCTGGTTAAGGCAGTGGAGAACTTGGAGAGGGGAATTAACAGGAGATAACTGATAACCGGCATCCATTAAACATGGCACATGGAATTAGAACAGTCTACCCCAGTGAGCAAAATAAAGGGTTCAGTTTGACATTCCAATCACCTGAAGAAGGTTGGCACGTACAACGGCCAAAACATTGTAATAAATATGGCGACAAAGATGGGGACAATAGTCTGAATAATGTAAATAATGTACATAATACTTCATCTCAGAAATATAGACAGATAATAAAATTAGTCAAAGAACAAAAACAAATTTCAATATTTCAATTATTTCAAATGAATTTTACTGCTTTTTTTTTTGTTTTTTTTTAATAATGAGGTTCACTCTTTACAAGGCCCAGGGGCCACTTGAGGTATTTATGTGTTATAACAAGCTTTAATGAATAAAACAAAATATTCTTTCAATGGTAAGAATCTTGATTGGAACCAAAAAAATAGTTTTTCTATGGTAACAAAATCTGCTGAACAAAATCCTAGCATTTAATAGTAACAATTTTCAGTGGAATAGTTTTTTTATGGGAAAAAACCTAAAATACAAAAAAAAAACGTCTTTCAGTATAGAAAGACATTGATCTTTCAATGGGTAAAAATATCTAGTCTTTACATGCTAACAAATAACAATGAGAAAAAACTAGTCTTTTATTTGTATGAATCTCCAATGAACAAAGATGAAAATATTTCAATGGAAATAAAAATTCAGTGAAAAAAAATTATTTATTCAAAAGCAAACTCCAATGAAGAAAGAATGTCTTTAAAAGGTCACCACTGAAGAAGAAAAAAATATTCTTTAAATGATAATAAACTTCAATGAACATTAATTTTTCTTTCAATAAAAACAAACACCAATGAACAAAAATTACTATTTCAATGGTAACAATTTTCAGTGAAATAATAACCTAATCTTTTAATTCCAAGAAGAAAAAACACGTCTTTCAATAGTAAGTAAATCCAGAGAACAAAAAACTTGTCATTCAATAAAAACAAAGTTAAGTGATTAAGTCAAGTCATTCAATGGCATCAAATTTAAATGAACAAAAAATGAATCTTTTAAGGATGATAAAATCCTGGGAGCAAAAACAGCTTGTTTTTCATTTGAAAGAATCTCTGGTGAACAAACAATTTTGTTATACAATAAATAACAATCTCTAGTGAAGAAAAAAATGTGTTCTTCAATAAGAAACTCCAAATGAGCAAATCAACTCCTCTTTCAATTAAATATAGACTGATGAAAAAAATAGTCTTTCAATCTGAAGAGGTGAAGAAAAATCGCACAATGATAAGAAATTCCAATAAGCAAACAATATTCCTTAAATGTAACAAAATCATTGGAACAAAAAACTCACAAAGAACAACAAATTTCCTTTTATGGATGTTCTTGCAATCTGTATTGAAGTCAGATACATCACTGATATATATGAAAACTGAACACAAATGGCATTGTATCAGAATTTTGATTCAGATCACTACTTCTATGATAAAAAAGAATTCATTCATTGCTTATAATACCAGGAAAATGTCATCAGCAGAAGATTTGAAAGCTAAAAGAATTAAGGAACATCCCATAATATTAGAACTATCTATTCTTATAAATACTAAAGAAATGGGAGAATGAACAACAGATGTATCTGAATACACTTTAATATTCATGTATGCATTTTTATGCCTACACACACACACACACACACACACACACATATATATATATATAGATAGATAGAGAGAGATTATTCAACTTATATATACTTGAGTGTAAAAATATTTATGTATAAATCTATTATTTAGGTGCTTCTATCTATAGACTATCTGATTTTATTATGCAAGTCAATGTTTCCTCAATAAAATTTGCATTAATCAACCAATGTTGCAGAACTTTTCAGGATATATTTATCTGATAAATATAAAAGATGATTTGTTTTCAAAAATATCTACATTAACTTATTTGCTGACATGCGATTTTATTAGGCAATTCAATGGCTGTGATTCATGTTGCAAATATATATATATATATATATATCACCATGGTTGATTTATCAGGAAGGCGACTTATTGATGTTATCAGTCCGGCGTGTGATCCCGATGTGTAGCACCTTTGAAAATGCCTGAAAACCATAATATTGGTTGGGCTGGAACTGTTTGGAAACCATCTCTGGTTGTGCTATCACAAGTTGTTATAAATGAGAGTTTGACCATACAGATTATGTGCTCTCTCCCCAAAACTGTAACTGAGGTCTGCTCAGCATGTGGGCACTATGGGTGTTGAACAAACACAAATATGCCAGAGCAGGTATCTGAAACACAGATTTGCTAACTATCCTAGGTGATAGGTGAGCTCAGAAAAAGGAGAGTAGCCAGACATTTTTTCAATATAATAGTGTAAGAGGAGTATAGTGTAGTGTTACTGACTCATGAGAAGTAGTATGCACTCAACTACCTCATGGGTAATAGCTGTAGCTATTTATAGTCTATATTCAAATGAGTCAGCTCATCTCCCTTTACCATTATCTCCTTATTTTTTCTGGTACTTCTTCTGAGAGCTTTTGTCTCCTCACTATCTTCCTCTCTCTCCCTAAGAGATTGTCTAGATGTGGGAGATTGTGATTTTTTTCATAGGAGTGTTCCTCTACTGATTGTTCATTTTCAGAGTCTATCTTACTCTTGATTTCACTGTCATGTTTGTTTTGATTACAAATGACACTTCATTACTTTCAGGCTCATTATACATTTCTTCATCACTATCATGTTGCAATCTAACTTGGTCTGCATGCACTAATATCCCATTTCCATTTTTCTCTATAATCATAGGGTTCTGTCCACTTTGCATTATGAATCTTGCCTCTCATAGATAAGATTCACTATTCATTTTATACTAGTTTTTTGTTGGTGGCATAAGACATGGTCAATGGGGCTCTAATTTGTCTACCTATGAGGGCAGACAGACTTTTTGACCTTCCAGCATGTGGTATTATAGCTTAACAAAATTCTAGGAAGAAATGTTTCTATCTTTACTGTTGTGGATTCCGGGTTGAAATCCGGTACCAATAAATAACAAACACCAGGAATGAATATATGAAAATAATGTATTAACGTAATAATACAAACTGGTAAAGCAGGTTAGTAGTTCCAGGAATATGGGTTAGTAGCAAAATATATATACAGTTTTTGGTATTGAAGTATCGTTGTATGACTTCTTACTGAGTCTACATGCTCGCTCACTGTGATTCCTACAACACTGTTACCTCACCCTCACTCTTCCGGTTGCCTACAACTCTGTCACTCTGGACTCGACTCAACTTGACTCTTCGGTCTTTCTACCCGGGTATTCATTATCAGTAGTATAAGTATATGCTGGGTGAGTCCATTTGTATAAAAAAGGGGTGGACCCCTCAATGTTTACTTTCCTTGTAAACATATTTTCAATCTGTTTTTTATAATTTGCACCATCCTTTTTGCTAATCCATTTGATTGAGGAGGGTACAGTAGGGTTTTATATGGTTTGCATCCAATTTTGTTCAACCATTGGCACAGTTCCTTGTCGCATAATAACATTTTCAGAAATTTCATTTCTTGAAAATATGGTCCTTAATGCTTTTTTCACAAAGACAAATTTTTGTTGGAAAGCATTATTACTTCTGGCCAGCCTGAATAAAAATCTACCAGTATTTGTAATAACTAGCAGCATGACCTGGCATTGCCTGTGCTTCATTAAAAAATTTTATGACTCATACAGCAATCACTATCACTTGACTTAAAATATTTTTGCCCTTCCTTGCCTTTAAAAGAGTACCCTTTCCCATGCTGATGTTGCTACATGCCTTACTTCTTGCCTATCTCACACTGCAAATTTTTTTCTAAGCTCTATACTAAACATTAAATCTGTTACAAAAAAAAGAACTAAACAAAATGAACACAAAATGATCAGCTTTAAAAAAGGACTCATAACTGGAAAAACCAAATGAAAAAAGAATATTAACAACAAATACTTTTTCACAACCAGCCCAGTTCTGCGGAATCAGAATCAACGTTGAGTTTAAGCAAGCGAATGAGCCAATTGGAGTAAAGTGCCATGCTGATTTAAATTTTTCCCACTTGTGATGAATGCAGCTATTGATTTTTTTTTGCATGCTAGTTAACATTCATGTCAGTCAGCTGTTGGCTCTCACGCTGGCCAATAGAATCTTTCTGCCTATTCGTGGCAGCTAACTATAGGCTCTCACTCTGGCCAGTAGAAAATGGCTGCAAACTACATGAAAACTGCTGTAGAAGCATGAAAAAAATTGATTATTTCGACTATCGATGGAAGTTGGGAAATGCAAAGTTGGTCTAGGCTTTTCCACTAACTTGGAGCATGTGCATGTAAATTTTGATGCAAATCCGTCAAAAATTGTGGCCGTGCATTCGTTACACACACACACACACACACAAACACATCCTGCCTTTTATAGATAGAGATCCCACTCCATTAACATGGGCATGATCTATGTGTACTCTGTCCTAAGCTTGGCAGTCTTTAGGCCATGTATGCATTTTTGTCTGTTTGAATTTTTTCTTTCATTTCACATTTTACACCTCTTTATGTATTCTTCTACATCATTCCGCAATGAACATTTGTCATGCATGCTTTTTATAATTTTGCTCCTTTGTATTGTTGGCGGAACCACTACATTTCCATTACAAATTACACTCTTTTCTATGGTTAACTTATGATTAACCTCTTTAAAATGCATTTCTACCAGTGAGCAATTATTCCACTTATTTATTTCAATAAGCTAATTTGTTTATTGACAAAATATTAGTTTTGACCCAGTGTAAGAAAGTCTCCTCAAATTTTTCCTCCTCTTTCTCATTTTCTGAAGTAATGAATCTTATTCTCGACAAGGCATCTCCATGCAGAATGGTATTGGCTTTCATATACTCAATATTCAAGTCAAACACTTTTAGCATTAAAACTCATCTTACAATTCTAGAATACGGTACCTTAAGAATTTCCTTGAATACGGTACCTAAGGATAAAATATGAATTCTAAAGGTCTATAGTTGAACTTTAGTAGGAATTTCTTTCCAATCAAAAACTGATGAGCTTCATTTGTCATCCATATTATGGCCAAAACTTCTTTCACAATATTTGAGTAGTTCAATTCAGCTTCTGACAATTTTCTTGAAAGATACATAATAGGATGTCCATCCTAAGCTAGTATTCCCCAAATTTAGTGTTCAGTTGTGTCAGTTATTATTACTATTTCTTTTCTAGAGTTGAATATTTTTACTACCGGCTTCTTTGCTAGAACAGCTTTTAAATTTTCAAATGCTACTTCTTGTTCTTTTGCCCATATAAATTCCAGATTCTTTTTTCTTAAAGCAGTAAAAGGTTCTGTCAATTTGGAGTATTGTTCTACATATCGTCTATAAGAATTTACAAATCCTAAGAATAATTCCAATTCTTTTTTTGTTCTTATGTACTTCAACTTTTAATATTTTCTCAATTAACGATTGGTCTGGTGATATGCCTTTGTTAGATATGGAATATCCCAAAAATGATATTTTTTGCTGTTGTGCACATATTTTTTTTGTTTGTTGTTAATCCCGTATTTTTTAACTTATTCAAAACCATACTGGTTTTTGATTTTATTTTTTTTTGTTGTTAATAGCAACAACACAAATGCCATCCTGATAGCACATTGTATTTTTATATCACTACCAATAATTTTTTTAATTCCATACGGCATTTTTTTTCCCATCTTATTAAGACTACTGGCATGTTTATTGTGACTTCATTAAAGTCTTTGTCAATAGGTATTTTGATGGTATGCCGACTTTAGATCAATTTTAGAGAATGTCTTCATACCCTCAAGGGAGTTCAAAGGCCATTCTACATTGAAGATAGGATATGAGTCTGAACATATTTTGTGGTTTACATCTATTTTGTGGCCGCCATAAATGTACAGATCCCTATCCTTCTTTCTTAAAATTACTAACAAGGAAGCCTATTTGCTCCCTCATTGCAGAACTCATTCAGGTAGATATTATTCCAGTAAATTTTTTAGTTTTTACACAACCATTCCTAATTGATAAACTGGCACATTTTGTGCTTGAAAATATGAGGAGGAGATATTTTCCTTTAGCTTTAATTTTGCTTCATAGTTTTTTTTTTATTCCAGCTTTAGCTGCTAGTAAACTAAGCCACATTTGTGCATACTCATAATTATCAAATGATAATTTTTCATTCAGTTCTTTAGATATTATCGACACCATTGTAGTCTAGTATTACATACTCATGGGTAGTTGTATGCACTCAACTGCCTCTCAAATGCACTATACAGTGTATAGATGTAGCTATTTATAGTCTTTGTGACTTCATATATAGATGTGTCACTAAAGGAGGAAGTTAGGTGTGCTCTAATTAGAAGTTTTTTTTTTTTATCACTGCTATTTTATACCTTTGTAAGCATTCACCTTTATAATTGAGGAGGCTTAACCTCATCTTCTGAGAAAATATTATTCCACAAACATATAAAAGTAGCATTGGTTAATAATAATTTTCCCAACAATATTGTGAATAACCAAATAAGATTATTCCTATAGGAATTAAACAGTAACAACACTAAAAGTATGACACAACAAAACTTTTACTGCAATTAGCTGCACAAAAATGATAAACAAGATGAATTCACTATACAATTCATTATTAAATAATACATTTCATCTGTCAAACATATAAAACTGAGAATATACTATAAAAAATTAAATACTGTCAACCTTATTATTACTAATAACAATATACCTATCAAATCATAACTTCCAATCACCAATATTGTTTATCAATTTTGTTGCTCCATACAAGACTGTGACTTCTAATAAAAATCAAAGCTACATTGGCCACATGATAGTATCAATGACTTGTAGACTGACAAACCACTTAAGCAATCTCAGTTTGAATAGAAAGCACTTATACAAAACTACTTGCTCCCATAAGAAAAATTCTTATAGATAACACTGTAATTCTAAGAACATCAAATTGTAAAAGACATCTGAAGATAATTGAATCTGTCTATATTTATGAGATGAGGTATTATGTAAACTATTTACATTATTCGGACTATTGTCCTCATCTTTGTTGCCATATTTATCACAACATTTTGGCTGTTGTACACTCCGGCCTTCATCAGGTATGTCATGTATAAATTCATACACAGATGTCCTCAAGGATACATGGTACAGTGGATAAAGGCGTTAGTTAGATCCAGTGACCCAAAGAGTGTGAGTTCAATACCTGGTTAAAGCAGTGGAGAACTTGGAGAGGGGAATATTAACAGGAGATAACTGATAACCGGCATCCATTAAACATGGCACATGGAATTAGAACAGTCTACCCCAGCGAGCAAAATAAAGGGTTCATACAACAGCCAAAACATTGTGATAAATAAGGTAACAAAGATGAGGATAATAATCTGAATAATATAAATAGTATAATTGAATCCATTTACATGAAATAAGCCAACTCCCAAATATAATACTTGAGAATAGCAAAAATATGGTGGTGGTCTTTTAAGGACATTCCCAATATGGAATTACTACTACTTCTATCCAGCATGGCTTAAAATTACTACTACTCCTTCTACATAAAATAACTGAGAAAATAAACACAGGAACATATCAACAGACCCCTAGGATTAGAAGAGCAGTGTGTATGGCAAGTGCCTTTCACAAAATCAAACATTGCATTTAGAAAAGTATTATGCCTAATTGAACTAATTAACTGGAACCATTAACTCATGTCTATTGTTGAAAACAATATAAATAAAAGAAATCAGACATCTCTATCTAAATATTTTTGGCATTTGAAGGAAATGAATAAAACACCAAAAGTAAAATGGAAAATTATAAACAAAACTAGAACTTGTAAAACTTGAGATGACCCATGCCCTTTATGCCTACATGAAAAAATACACATTATCAAGTTTCTAAATAATAAAAAATTTATTTTGCCGACATCATCAAATTTTCACATTGAATAATTAGCATAAAAAACAAACAAACAATAAAATAATAAATACAAATTTTAAACTCCATAGTCTAAATAAAAAGTTTAAATGTCCTACCCAATAAAAAAAAGGAAAGATAACCCTTTATGAAGTCGTCAAAAAAACAAATGTTAGTGAATTATGACAGTTTTTTTATATACACAAAACCCTTTCAGAAAAAATAAAATAAAATAAAAAAGTAAAAAATAAAATAGAAAAATAAATAAATCTCCATAGATACTTAACCAGACTAGACGATGTCATCTTCCGCTTTAAATTTAGACACCCCAACCTTACCCTGACTTGACCTCTTTGAATGTAACTGAGATATTGATACAAATTATTAACCCTTACATCCCTTTTCTTTAAATAATTGCTCTAGCTGTTACCATAGTAATTTTAATTTTAATAATGAATATGCTTATAAAACGTGTAAATTTCAGGAATTAATTTTTTCCAAAAAAAAATTTCGCTTGAAGATGGAACAGAGCTTGGTACTTTAATTCAATTTAATTCAAATAATTATATTGAAGTTTTCAGCTCTTGTTTTGAAACATGAGAACTCTTATGTAGCAATGGAATCATATTTTTAAATAAATAATTATATATATATATATATATATATATATATATACACACACACACACACACATATATATATATATAAACATTTCGTTCACTAGCTCAGTCACTAAATCTACTCTCAAAATCTACCACAACTCTAACTGTAGAAGTCATAACATAATTTAACTCTGAGAATGCACACTATGCCAGAAACAATATGTGGGATAATCTGAATGGCCCTTTCACTACAGTATTAATAATTATTGTAATCAGACCAAGTCAGCTCCCCACGAAAGATCTGTAGAACATTTCCACCTAGAAAAACATGATTTTAAAAAACATGACAAATTCACTATAATTGTAAAAATAGAAATAGACAGAAAAGATAACACTAAAAAAATTCTAGAGGAACATGAAGACAAATGGATTTTGCACCTCAAAACACTTTGTCCACACAGGCTTAACCATAAATTTGACAAGATAGATAGAATTAATATATAACCCCATAAATCAAGCCCTACCCACATTTCTTAACCACATAAGACAGACATGCTTGTGGAGGTGTTGAGGTCTTACACTTATACACACACCTATACTAATATATACTTACACACATTGTACACACTCCCAAAGAAATAAAAGATAACATACACTTAACATACACATACACACACATTTTCTTCTCCACAACCATGTCAAAATAACCAAGAAAGGAATTCAGAGTCACATGAATCTCCCCAGTCTCTATCTTAAAAACAACTTAAAAGAGTGTGTTTGAACAATGCAAGGATGACCAAAATTAACAATAAAAAATAAAAATAAAAACTACAGATAAAGTTCATTTTCTTCAGAAAGTCATTTCATTAGTTCACTACTACTAACAAGCAGGAAATTTTTCCTCCTGATGATGACCATGTTGGTTGATACTAATCGAGGAGCCTAATTGAAATAATAAAACAAAAAAGTATTCATATACAACCCAGTGTGTCTGAAAATTTTAAGTTTTTAATTTTTATTGTTTAAAAGAGACACACACACACACACACACACACACACACACACACACACACACATACATATATTTAGTTGTATGGATATGAGTTTAGGATCCTGGGTTTCATGCTTTTGCGATCATCAGACAAATACTTGTCTGTCTGATGATTGCAAAAGTGTGAAACCCAGGATGACAAACTCATATCCATACAACTATATATACATATAAATATGTCTAAATTCACATTCATCTCTGTCATGTACCAATGGTTTAGGGGTAAAATCTCCACCTGATACTAAATCAGTTAGGTTTCAATCCTGGCTTGAGGCAATCGGATGTCTTGCCACACTGATGACTATATATATATATATATATATTTATTTATTATGCAGTGTTACATTAGAACATGTATATACCCACTACAAAACTGTACATCTCGTTTCAACATTAAAAATGTATTTTTTAACATTTCATCAGGTAGCATTCTAGGTAGCATGTTCTATGCATAATAAATAAATATTTATTGCTCTAATTTTGTATTGAGTCCTATTTTAAATTAATGTTTTAAATGCTGAAATCTTACTCTTCGTTCTTTCACATTTGGGTATATATATATATATATATATATATATATATTTGAACAAAATAAATTTAATTTATTTTTATACCTTTATACCTTTAGGATCCTTTCAACCAATGCTTTTTTAAAGGGTATTCATTGACGATATACAAACACAATCAAAACACATTAATAATCTCCAAGAAATCACTGGGTGGTTTTTGATTGTAAAGAATTCTTAAAAGTCTTGTTTTATTGTCCAATGCTGTGTAGGTGCAGTTTGTTTCAACTTTTGCTATGTAGCATTCACTTCTAAATTTGCAGTTGCTGTTCTTTCAGGGAGACGGGCAAATTTTGAATTTCAATCAACCGTAATGAACGTATAAAATGCTCCTTTTGTTTTCATAGGCTTGGCTGGTAGAATTTGATATACAAAGCTTCAAGGACTCACATGCTGAGTGAGCACTAAGTAGAATGGAAAAGGATGTGTCCTCATACTTGGTGGCATAATCAGGATTATCCAACAAATACTGCCCAATTGACGAGATGTGAACTGCTTGAGTTTTTTTAAATACGGTTGTAACTACTCAAACGCAAATACACAGGAACATGTTGCATAATTTATGTTTCTAACCTCTGAATGGTTCATCCTATATAAACTGCTTCACATCGGCATTTGAATTTGTATACTACTAAAGTTTTTTGAAAATAGGACAAATGCTCATTAGTAAAGGAAGGGAATGCAGTTAGTTTATTTTTAAAGTCACCAATAGTTACAAATCATAAAATTCAGTAATGCTGGATTTTCAAAAGTTGCTCAGAGAGGCAATTCTATGAAAGAGACATCCATGATTAAAAATGGCCTCAAAAAATGAATCCTTCATGTCTGAAAGAAAATCTTTTATCCGACCATGTAGACTGGGACTAAAAATTTACAGAGCAATGTCAAATAAAAAGCATATCAAATGAAGTCATGTAACAGCAGCAACAACAAAATTAGGTAGCACATGTAATTTGATGAGAAAATAATGATATAATCAAATGTTGGCTTTCCACAGTACCTTAAGCAAAAGGTTTGGAAGGAAACTTTCATCAATAGAAAGGGTGATAAAGGTTAGTTCATTTGAGAAGTCTATTTTTCTGAAACACTGTTTTAAGAAAAAGATTTTATAAATTTCAACTGAAAGTAATGCTAACTATTTGGTCAATAAATGCTGAATGTTTTCTTTATGGAAAAGGCTATTATCCCCATTATTTTTATCACCAAGAAGATATGCTGTCACTTGACCTCATATTAAAATCATAAATTAAGGCTGCTATGAAAATTTAAAGACTATAAATATAATAATAGAAAGAAGTAAATCATTAAAATGTTTTGTTTTCAGAAATGCCCTCAAGAATAAATCGTTAATTTTTTAGAATAATTCTAGAAAAGAAATATGTCAGCTACTTTTCTGAAAAAATTATCTCTAAGCAATGAATTTATTCAAATTTTATGAAATATGCAAGTCTTTTGCAGCATCAGGTATGCATTTTAAAGTTAATTGCATCATGCTGTTGAATTTATAATAAATGAATTTTAAGTTAAAAAAAAAAAAAGTAACAGCTTCATATTCAGAACAAAGATTTCCTAAAGTAATGAAAAAGAATTTATAAATTAGGTGCTTAATTTCATTATTCAGTTTCAAGCCTTAAAATGTTCTGCTTCAAATCATGTTTTTAGAAGAGAAGAAAAGATCTGATCTGAAAATAAAGCTAACATGCAATTGTAAGACAAGAGTTCATTTCTTTTTTTATTAACCTTTCTCAGTGCCTGATCTTTAAAAAAAAACAAATACCAATCATGAATAATAATGATTCATGATAATTGATAGGGCAAAAGATGTAAATTTTGACATTACTTCATTTTTTTTTTTTTTGCCTATACAATATAAAACTCCCACACATTTTGGCATTTCTTTCTGCACTTTCAAAAGGTTATAATTTCCTTGAATCTTTTGACATCATCATAAATGGTAATTAAATAATTATATATATATATATATATATATATATATATATATATATATATATATATATATATATATATACATATATATAAAAAAATACATAAAAGGTTAATGGTCAGAGGTGAATTAGACCAGGAAACAGTGGTTTCAAAAGGTGCTCAATACACATGTGAAAAATTTTTTTTTAAAAGTGAAAATAACATGTACAGCTTTTTTAACTTAAAAAAATCAGGTCAGTATCCTCGGGCAATTTTTTATCAAATGACATCTTAACACTTTATTTAAAAAAAAAAAACTAATCAAAAAATCAATAAACATATGACAATGGGTGTAATCAAAAGGAAGACAGAGGATAAAAAATAATAGAGCATTCATTAGTTTTTTTAAAAAAACAAAGTGTTAAGTGGTCATTTGATAAAAATCACCTGAGGGTACCGTAAGGTTGAAACCAAAGTAGTGGATTCAACTGATCTCATGATTTTTAAAGAATATATATATATATATATATATATATATATATATATATATGATATATGTTATAATCTGAATCCTGCACAGACAAACTAAAATTATGATACACTTACAGAAATAAAGTAATATTTATGGGTTTTTTTGGTTGTACTTGGAATCTGTAAATTTTTTTGAGTCTCAAAAGAACACATCATCTCTTCTGCAGTTCAGAATGCCTTAAATTATACTAACATTCCTTAACAAGTCAAACGGATGTGAAACCTGAAAAACCAATGAAAATCAAACACAAAAATAAAAATACCAGAATGTCTATTTTTTGACAATAACTCATTCTCTGATGAAGCATCAATAAAAGTGAAACCTGTCGAATTGATAAACATTCCCAATTTGTTCTTTATTCTATTATATATGTATATATATATATATAGAGAGAGAGAGAGCGAGAGCATATATTGTTAAATACAACAGACAATTAATGTCTATTATGTCTGATCATGAGCCATTCTAAAGTTCATATGTTTACTTTAATTTCAGGTGAAAACTTAGATCAAGGACCAACTTGATAAAAAAATATCCAAATGTTGGACAATTTTTGTCTCTATTTTCACACAAAATTAAAGCAAACATATAAACTTTAGAATGGCTCATGATCGGACATAATAGACATTCCTTGTCTGTTATATTTAACAATATATGTTTAAATAATGATTTGCTGCCCCAAAAGACTTATATATATATATATAGGCTGGCTACTCATTTCCAAGCATCCAGGGCATCTAACAAATCCCTATTACAGACACCTGTTCAACAGACAGAGTCCACTGTGGGCTATACTGCAACTTTGCTTAGCAGGTCTTAGTTTCAGTTTCTAGGAGAAGGTACATTAAGTTTGTTGAACAAGCTCAGTATGCTCAAACTCGTAGTCACAATAATTTGTGACTTCTTGCTAGCACAATTATCAAAGGCTTCAAATAATTCCAACTACCCAATTTCACTTACAAGGCTTAGGTTAATACATTGTCTGGTTTTTAGACAATTTTCAAAGGTGCCATGTACAGGGATTGCCTCCCCAGGTCAATATTATCAAGAAGTCACTTCCCTGACAAATCATCCATGGTGAAATTCAAACCTGGGCCTCATGTCTAGAAAGCAAACATTTATTATATATATATATATATATATATATATATATATAGAGAGAGAGAGAGAGATAATGCAGGTGGAGTACACTGAATGTCAAGAAGAGAAAAATGGCCATAGCCTTATTTCCTAACAAGATAAATCTATGAAATAAAAGCAATGAAATATTGAAAAAATTGTAAGCACAAAATAAAATATCTGTTAACACACCTGGCACCAGATTAATGGTTGAATTATTTTATGATCATCCATTATATATATATGTAATATCTTGAATTGATTATGAGGTCAAATTGTTCCTAAATGCTTTGTAAAAACTATGTATGGTGAAAAGAAAGCAAGATGAGTCATTGTAAAAAAAAGAAATGCATGTGACCAAGAAAGAGAAGTGAAATCTTCTTAAAAGTTTTGATTAAGTAAGCTTCATTTGATTATTTTTATTTTGTTACTGCTGTTTTCATCAGCAATGGGAGGCAATAGCAAAATACTCCCAAAACTTGTTTTTGATCAAACATTATTCCTACTGTGGTATGGACCAACAGGAGTTAACGCTCTTGATGACAATTTGTCTCCCTTGAAAGAACTCTCCCTCACTTAGAAAATATAAATAAGCAGTCTAGCTGTGGCTCCTCATATTCAAGCTCAATAAAACTTTCTTCAGTCTTATCTTACTTCAAAGTTGTTATTACAACTACCTTTTCAGCTTTCACATTTTAAAATTGCTTGCAATCTTTTTTTAATCTAAATCTATTATTGCACTGCTTTTAAATGAGAAAATTATTTTGAAATCAATGTAAACTTGTGAATACTGACATCTTAATATTGTCATTACTAATGAGAAGCTTTCATTTCAAGGGAAAACTTTTGCTGAGATTATCAATCATAGGATAACACCCAATTGGAAAAATTATCTTGATTATTAGAAAAGAAAAAGTAAAGATGCAAATGTTTCATTTACTGAATTCATTCCTTGAAGCCAGGAATAAATGTTTTCATTGAAGTACATTTCTTTTTAATTTATGAAAGATGGTTCAAGGAAAAACATTTTCTAAAAAAGTTTTATTCATTTTTAATTTTTTATGTTGAATTTTATTATTAGATGAAGCATTGTCCGCCATTATTCATTTTTACTAGTATTGCTTTCACCTTAATTTCATTTGCTTTTTTGTTACAACTCATTCCATGCTTATTAGTAAAATCTGGTTTGGAAACAAGTGTAACCTTTAGGCAAGACTCAGACATGTATCCTTTTGCACTGGGAAGATTATTGTGATAGTTAGCATTACATTTTTAATTAAAATAATTTTTTCAGGTGTCATTATAAAAATGATTTCACACAAAGTATGAATGTCATGTGGGACTATCTAGCAGTGACTTACCTTGGTTACCCAAAAGAGCCAGAGTAGCATGTTATGTTTTGCAAGGAAATGTGGAGACAGCGAATTGGTGAGCTTCAGACGGATGGTGAATTGGGCAGCACTTTATGCTGATGGAAGTGGTGGTGTCTCTTGTAGCCATTTTTATTGGTTGGTTCTAGGCACTCATTGGTTGAGTTAGGTGCATAAAAACATGGTACACTCATTCTAGTTGTTTTTTTTCACTTCTGATGGGGAATGATGTATTGGAGATTGAGAAACGGAGAAAATTGTGGATTTGATTTGCCTAGTGGAACTGTTGAACTCACACTAACCTTTTTTCCCTTTCTTTTTTTTGTGTATGCATCCAACCAATTTTTACACAGACTGAAATATTTATTATCAAAATTGCAAGTCACAGATTTCAAATCATGTGACTTTTTCTAGAAGCTCACACAATTCCTAACCTGGTTTATTATAACTGCCCTTCTATTTTATTATATATATATATATCATATGTGTGACGTCATTTGTTTACATCTGGATACGCTTTGAGCAGATATGAATGTACGTGAGAGATTTATGGAAGATTGAAATTTAACGGCAGTAAATTCGACCTTGCTAATTGAACGATGCTCTGTAGCTTGATCAGCTAAATGACGGTTCCGTATAGGATACAGGTTCAATTCCTGTCGGAGGATGAATATTTTCTATGAAAATTTCTCAGACAGTCAGGCCAGTAAATATTATAAATACTGTTTATTTTAAAACAGAGCATTTACTTAAATATTTGTATCTATAAAAAGAATGTATAAACATAAAAATGTCTTAAAATAATTGTTGGACTTTGTCCATTTCATAATGTGTGACGTCATTTGTTTACATTTGGATACACTTTGAGCAGATATGTATGTACGGGAGAGATTCATGGAAGATTGAAGTTTGAAGGCAGTAAATTTGACCTTACTAATCGAATGATCCACTGTGGCTTGATCGGTTAAGAGCACATTAGGCTAAATGATGGTTCCATATAGGATACAGGTTTGATTCCTGTAAGAGGGTGAATATTTTCGATGAAAATTTCTCAGACATTCAGGTCAGTAAATGTTATAAATACTGTTTATTATAAAACAGAGCATTTACTTAAATATTTGTATCTATAAAAAGAATGTATAAACATAAAAATGTCTTAAAATAATTGTTGGACTTTGTCCATTTCATAATGTGTATATATTGAAGTGTAAATAGTTACCAGAAAAACTTTCTGAGACAGCCACTGATCAAAGTAAGAATGGAACTTTCTAGCTTTTCTTAATAATACATGTGAATGAACTCTGGTAAAGTGTGTTAAAAAAGAAAAGTAATAAACTAACTTTACTCCAAAGAAAAACAATGATAAGTCAAAGAATGGTTATTACTACCAGACAAAGGAATTCCTTATAATTTTCACATTTTTTTATTTTATTTTCAACAGAAACTTGAGAAATTTCCTTCATTATGTACCAATCTTGAATAAACTCTCCATTGCAGAGTTGACATTTTTTTTTTGTGAGTTTTGTTGATAAATATTATTTGTAAAACAGACATGTAAGACCACACATGCTGAAGATATATGAAGAGAAAAGGGAATCACTGCCCTCTGTGGAATTAGGTTGAGATCATAGACAAAGAACACCATTGGAAAATTTGTAAACTTAAGGAATCAGCACATATGCGAGGCCACAAAAATCTCCTGAGCCAACCAAGCATAGAAATGAATACAATATGGGAACCAGTAATAAGAAGTGCCTGAGAAAAACAATAATAACAACAAAAATTGCAATATGAGCTCTGGTAAAAGCATGAATGATAAAAGCAAAAATTGCAATATGAGCACTTGAAAAATAGTTGCTGAAGACATTACGTTTATAATACTCAGAAATTCATACACAGATGAAAGGACACATGGCACAGTGGATAAAGGTGTTGGTTAGATCCAATGACAGGAACCAAAGAGTGTAAGTACCCGGTTAAGGTGAATTAACAGGAGATAACTGATAACTGACATCCATTAAACATGGCACGTGGAAGTAGAACAGTCTACCCTGCTGAGCAAAATAAAGGGCTCAGTTCGACATTCCAACCACCTGAAGAAGGCCGGAGTGCACAACGTCCGAAACGTTGTAATAAATATGGCGACAATAGTTCAAATAATGTAAAAATTGCCATTGGCTTCAGCCACAACCTCCAAATGACTTCAGAATCTCCTGCAAATCTTCTGGACGATCACCTTGTTTGATGAATGCTACCATAATCCTTGCCTTCAGATCATGTTTAGTGTTACAAGGAGTTTTATTAGTATCTTGCTCAACTGCACCCCACACATATTGCAGTCTAGGGAGTTTGGTGACCAAATGTAAGGAGTGATGTGGCCACAGAAATTGTCTCATGGCCATGCTTGAGATCTGCTGCTTGTGTAGCATGGTGCAGAGTCCTGTTGTCAAACATAGGATCTTCCAGCAGCCACCCTCTTGGCCCAAGACAGCACTACCTCCTTTGTGTTGAGTCTGGGAGTTCTTTTTTTTATCAGAACAAAGTGAGTTGCTCTACCTTCATAATCACCATTAGACTCATCCAACTCTTTCTGAATCAGATTGACATCCAAACTTCCTGAAATGTTCATATTGAAGCTTCCAGCACGAATTCAAAGCATGCCATTTCCAAATTTCTGGAGGAGTGAATTGTGTCAGGGTGCTCTTTTTCTCACAGACAGTGCCCTACTGCTGCTACTATACTGTGCAGTTAACAAAAACAAACAATGCATATGCGTGAAATTAAAAGTATAAAATGGTGATAATTTACCTATCGCACCCTGTACGTCTCTTCTATCACTAACTGTTTCTTCCATTTCATTCAATGGCCACATAGATCTCTTTCATTCAATGGCCACATAGATCTCTTTCATTCAATGGCCACATAGATCTCTTTTCTTTCACTGACCGTTGCTTCTATTTTCCTTCACTGGCCATGTTGATCCTTATTGTACAAGAAAAATAAACCTATAGTTAAAATTGGAAACTGTCCAAACATAAGGTTTAGAAATTCTGCTAAGCTCTCAATTTTAGAAACTTCAAATATGAATACCTACTTGGAAATTAACAAATAGAATCAACCACACTATGATTCTAAGTTGTCTTTTTTTAAATATATACCACCTTGCTCTTATTAAGCAAGAAAGGATAATATTGTTTTTGAGATAAAAGTTAATATCCTGTGGGATTACTCAACCTTGTCTGGCAGGGGACTTCTCTTAACACCCACATGTTTGTGTTGTAGAAAACCATATAAAAAAGAAAGGACTCTTTTTTCTTTGGATCTTCAACCACAGGATGCCATAGACATATATCGTTTCCTCTCTGGGGGGATTGAATCCCTATATTTACCATGTGTCACATGGTAAAGCAACTTTTTAGGCCCAGCCATCTGGTACATTAAACACATACGCAAAATATCTAACCATATATATATATATATATATATATATATATATATATATATATATATTTCCATCATTTTCTGAGTTACGTTATCTGATATATATATATACTAGCCGCATGGCCAGGTGTTGCACATGCTTGATTCAAAAATTGTACAACTCATACAGCATTCGCTATCACTTGACTTAAAATATTTTTGCCCTTCCTTGCCTTTAAAGGAGTGCCCTTTGCCATGCTGATGTTGCTACATGCCTTACTTCTTGCCTATCTCACACTGCAAGTTTTTTCTAAGCTCTATACTAAACATTAAATCTGTTACAAAAAAAAGAACTAAACAAAATGAACACAAAACGATCAGCTTTAAAAAAGGACTCATAACTGGAAAAACCGAATGAAAAAGGAATGTTAACAACAAATGCTTTTTCACACCCAACCCAGTTCTGTGGAATCAGAATCAACGATGAGTTTAATTTAAATCTGCATTACACTTAACTCCAATTGGCTCATTCGCTTGCTTAAACTCATCGTTGATTCTGATTCCGCAGAACTGGGTTGGGTGTGAAAAAGTATTTGTTGTTAACATTCTTTTTTCATTTGGTTTTTCCAGTTACGAGTCCTTTTTTAAAGCTGATCATTTTGTGTTCATTTTGAAGGCAAGGAAGGGCAAAAATATTTTAAGTCAAGTGATAGCGATTGCTGTATGAGTTGTACGATTTTTGAATCAAGCACAGGCACCGCCGGGCCATGTTGCTAGTATGGAAATAAATTAGTGAATATAATTTATGATATATATCATTTAGATGTTCAAAATATGAAACCTGAGACAATTTTGAAAATGAGCCAACCAAAGAACTTATAAGTCAACTGTTTTCATCAGCTATTTTTGCCTTACATATTTCTTGTGAGCATTAAGTTCTCCAAGAATTTTTTTGTCATTATCCACCCAAAGAATTTCGGCTATTTTTTTTATTATTAACACCAGTTTTTTTGTCATATCTATTCCCTTTCAACTTCCTCATTTCTCATATGATCTCTATATGGTATTCTTAACATTTATTGTTTAAACCACATTTCTGCTGCTTCAAATGTGCAACTACTTCAGCCACCTGGTAGACTACTTCAAAACTTTGTTTATTCATACTGCAAGACAATTCAATAGAATAACTTTGTATTGGCTGAAAGGATAAATGGGATTCCAGAAGCACATTTCTTGATAAGATTATTCGCTTCATATTTTTTTACTTCAGACATAGAAACATTATGATAAATATTCAATGGGCATTTTTTACTTACCTCCTAGAATACATATACTATCGTTCAAATGTTTGCATTCAGCCTCTAGATTAGTCAGTTTCATGCCTTCTTTGCTTTAACCCAAACTAAGCTAGGAGGTTGAAACTATTTAACCCATTAGTGCATGGCATACAATTTTTTAGCAAGAAGAAATCAACTAAAATTTAAGTCTTATGACCATATCACATTGAAACATTGGTTCCCTGTATAATCATCAAAGTTAAGTAATGTTGAGCCTGGTCATTACCTAGATGGGTGACCACTTGGGAATACCAGTTGCTGTAAGCTTAGATGTGCAGGTGGTGTAATGGATAATGACTTGGAATCGTTAACCGGAGAGCTGAGTTTCAATTCCAGTTGGGTTTGTTATATTCACTTACATGCAAATACCCCTGGGTAAGGTATGAATCCACCTCTTCTCCCTCTATGGGTTAATTAGTAGTACTTGTATCGCTAAATCATTATTATCTCAAAAAAAAATTCTTAGAATCTAAAAATATTTTCTGACTTTAAATAACCTGTAAAGGGTTGATAAGCCATAAAAACTAATCATTCAAACCTAAAATTTAAAATCTGCCTGCCCTCAGATTATCTATTAGCCAGCAAGGTAGAATTGTTAAAAAGATATAGAATTTTAAGGAAACTTTGTGCAGTAATGGCTTATTTTTTTTTCTTAAAGAAGAAGAAGAAGAAGAAATGATATCAGCATTTGGGAAGGGAAAGTTGCTCTAGTGCAAAGTGAACAAGTAAATTAGTTTTGAAAAAAGGCATGAAACCTTCTTTTTTTAGGCAATTCTTCAAAACTCCAGCATGTTGCCACATTTGATCTATCTTGTATATATTAAATGTATTTCAGTCAAGATGTTGTAAGCATATTCAAAGAAGTAAAAAAAAAAAGTTTCAAAAATGAAGGATAGATATTGAAAATAAAATGTAACTAAATTGATATCATTTTACTATCACTGACCTCAAAGTGTTTCAGTATGTGTAGAATGTATGCATGTGTCTCTGACAAAAGTAGGAAGAAAGCAAGTCACCAAAGTTAATTCCTACTTTACTTCCAGGAATTGCTACATTCACAGTGTAAATTCATCACTACTTTTATACTCAACTGTCACATGATGACTGTAGAAATCTGAAGGGATATAAAAGCTACTCATTATTTTATTCATTTTGGTATGTGAGTCTTACAATATTAATTACCGACAAGTAAAAAATAAAAATTAATAATAAAAACACTGCTTCATTTAAGAAATTCAAAGAATATTATGACTTAGATGATGACTTATTTTATGAGTCTGTGTAAACAAATATAGTGGTATATCTGGCATTTAGTGAAAAAAAAAAAGTTTTATTTTCTCTAACAAGTTGATTTTGTAACCTAACTGAGAAGGCAGTTGCTCTAGGAAGAAAGCTTTATTCTTTTAATTTTTTATACTTATTGCTTATAAAAGTCTGTCAAATATTGATCTAAGTGTTGCAATGAACAAATGCAAGAAAGAATGCAAAAACATTAGCTCTACCTGAAGACATGTGGCATGAAGTCTTTGAGGTGCTAGAATCATTACATGGATCTATCAATCAAGGCATTTTCAAAGCATGTAAATAACTTTGCTGCGCTTTTAGCTATCCAAAATTTAATGTTATTCAACATATTCCATGCTCAATAGGGTTTAAATCTGGCAGGCATAGAGTCTAATGGTTGAGAATTGAGGGGACCAGTTCTGTGCCTCCTATGTATTTGCCAAATCAGTAGCTAAATTTAAAACATTTTAACTTGGAGAAACACTTTTTTGTCAAAAGATACTTAAAATTTTAATATTATGCTATCAAAAATTGTTATGATGTGCCATTTTTCCTGTTTGATGGTTTCGAATGCAAAGAAATATACAAATCATTACAATATAGATAAATAAGCAGTAATATTACAAACCATTTTTATATCTCATCTCTCTCTCTCTCTATATATATATATATATATATAATATATATATATATATATATATATATATATATATATATATATATTATTACTATTATTATTATTTTATTTTAGATATTAGAACAAAAACATGTTGAAATACACAATAGCTTTCATGTTTCATCACTATGTTATACCTCTTCAGGCAAATGGTAAGTGACTGATGATTAAATAATTTTTAAATAATTTCAAAAGCAGTGTTACCTCTTTTCTGAAAGATAAAGGGGAATGGAAAGAAAACACACAGACAGAATTAAAAATAGACATGTGGGTTTGTCTTGATCCACCAATTAAATGTCAGATCTACTGTAAATACAAAATTAAGCTCAGAGGGTGGAGGTGGGGAGAGTTATTTTTTCAAGACATGATAAACTGGAACTTAGACAGATCATCATTGACAATTACGGAAAACATGTAAGCATTCAAAGGATGCTGAGGTGGGGAAGAGGAAGGAGGATAATCAGATATAAAATTAATTTCAACAGAAAATTTTTTTTTAAATTTATTTGATTTAGGCAGCTTCTTAAAGGAACCTGTAGATAAAATTAAAAATGTGAAACATTTATATAAAATACTAACTGAATGGTAATACATAACAATATTAAATCTGAATAAACAGAATAAGATAATTACTTGTAAAGGTTGGATCATTATTTACTTATAAATTATGGCTATAAGAAATGGAATTATCTAATTTTCAAAAACTTTAACTATATCATAAAAAAGGGAATTACCTAATTTTTAAAAATTTAGCTACATCATAAAGTAAAAGGTAAACTGTGTTGGCAATTTACATTTAATTCACTTCTTTAGTTTAGCAAAGATTTTTTTGTCAGAAAATTGGATAATTTCAAATTTTTCATGTAAGCATAAGCAGTATTATCAGGTTCAGAATTTTCCCCCCATAAATATATTAAAGAAAATATAAAAAACTGTGCACATCTGTACTAACTAATTAAATTAAACAAACTAATATTACACCATGCTTGATGAAATCCTACCAAATGACTTTCATAATCATAAACTCTATTTTACAGTTAGCAGAAATGGGGATTTTTATCTGAAAATCAACTTGGAACAATTAAAAAAGAGCAAGCAATGCTCAATGTAACATTAAATATGTTTTCTCAAAATTATTCGTATTGTATTGTAATTATCTCCCTACAATCTCTACTCTCCAGAGAGGGAGATAAAAAATGGGATCATCATGGTGTCTTCAGAATAAGCACATGTGTGAATTAACCTTCACATTTGTGCTATATTTCATCTTCCCATATTCTCATTCTTTTCCAGACCTACTATTTTCTTTGGAATTATCCACATAGCTGTAATAAATATAGGTTAAAATCTACTCAGATAGATTCTGTTGATAGTCAAGCTCAGTCTCTTTCTTTCATCTGCACCAAAGAATACACCATACATGTACATTAACTAAAATGTAGCTGTGCTATTTGCACCCCCCTTATTTGACCCCCTGGAGCTCCTCACTGACCCTTAATTATCTGCTTTGATTCTCTTAATTTCTGTCAGTCTGTTTTCCCTTCTGTCTGTATGTCTACCTAACTTCCTTTCTATCTTTTATTGCATATCAACAGAATCAATATAAGTTAAGTTTATTAGGAATCTAAAGCTGTTTGGAACATCTCCAGTATCTGTGAAGAAAAACTTAAAAAATTTATATAACTTGAGATTTGGTAAAATGAATAAATTAGATTCAAATTATCATGAACACATTAGAACATATTCTATTAATTAATCAGTTCAGTTTCAGACAAAATAAAAACCTCTTTTTATTGAAAATTATTAATAAGATAAAATATTTCTACTGAGTAGATATCAACTTAAATCAAAAGTTAATTAATATGTCTTCTACAGAGAAAGATAAAAATCATACATTTAAAATATATATCAAATTGTTAATCTTAAAAGTTAAAGGTTTATTAGAAAATTTATACTGTTCAAGTAACACACATTCAAATTGAGCCAAGAATTTTTCTGTTAAATATTCATGTGTCTACTACTATGTCCACATGCCAAGTATAAATAAAAAGATAAAATATCAAGTATCATTTATCATATCAGTTTGGAATTGGAAATTGGAGAATTAAGTCCCAATTCCAGTCAGGTTCATTACATTCAATTACACACAAGTACACTTGGAAAAGGTATGAATTCACCTCTTCTCCCTCCAGCTATGGGTTAATCAGTAGGATTTGTATCAATAAATCAATATTATTTCCTCCCTAAATTCTTATAATCTAATATTATTTTCTGGCTCTAAATAACCTGCAAATGGTTGATAAGCCATAAAAAGCAAATAAATCAATCTTTGTCTTAATCACACAAGGTAGACATGAAGCTGAAAATTTCCTATCTAGAAACTAATATTGTGATCGTTATTGATTACTTTTTTCTGATGTCATTTTTCAGTTCACTGGAAATTCAAAGATTTAAAATAATCACATTTTGTTTGCATTTGTAGTACGGACAACTGTCACCAGGGGGCATATATGTCATCATAAAAATATAGTTCCATGTTATGCTTGTGTTTACTGTTGTAATAAGTGGAAAAGTTCAATTTATGGTCAGTTGGTGACTTGAAATCTTTTGTGAAATTCTCAGATATTTAAATTAAACAAGAGTTCATGATAGTGATCATTTTCAAAGAAGGTAGTATTTGATAAATATATAGTTCAAATCCATTATATCTTCTTAGACCAAAGGTGACATTTAGGTCTTTTATAGAATCTAACTTAAACTATCATCTGCAGGATAGGTTTTTAGATCAGATATGAAATACAGGAAATTAAAACGTGATGGAATTGGAGACAGATGCCTTTCCTTTTTTCTTTATTATAATATAACTCCATATCTTTAATAATAAGACAGGTTTTGGTCATACAACTTTCATTATTTCTGTCTGACTATTTTTCATGACATGTTATATCAGATTCAGTCAAATCAGATCTATTGATTTTAAATTACATTCTTAATGTTTTTATTGTAAAATATTTTGTGCCCGCAAATTGAAGGCTTATTGTATGAGCAAATTTAAATATCTTGTAAACTCTATCAAGTCTCTCTGCATGTGCTACAGGCACCATGTAACCCAATACTGCCCGGGATATGGTTGCATAGGGCAGGGCAATTTTGAAACCATGGTATTGCATTCAATTTGAAAGTTGGGGTAAATAATGATACAAAATATTTCTACATGATAAATAATGACACAAAATATTTCTTCCAAATTGTTACTGTTTTTGAGAAAACGAGATTAAAGATTAAGTTTAAGTTCAAAATCATAGTGTTGCAATTTCATTCTGGTGATCAGTGAAAGCATTATAGCATAGCCTTATAAAATTTATAATTTACTGAAGCTTTACAAATTCTATATGGACAAGTTGAATGGCACAAGCACATTATTAATAAATCATTTTACCATCAAATAAGACCTTCATTTAAAGGGAAATTATACTGAACAGTTTAGCTATATTATGATGTAATATGTTATACAGTGAAGTAGTTTTAGTGTAATTTTCAATGTTCAATTTCAATGCAAATTTAAAACATTTTGTCTTTTAATTTATTCCCAGAAGTATTATGGTTTTATATATGCTTTTATCTATTTTTTGTTTTTATTAATTAGGATCTAACAAATGATCAAACAAATCTTATTCATTGAGTCGTCTTTTTTGTAATCTTTTACAATTTTTTTTTACATAGTTTTACTTATTGAATACAGTAAGAAAATTGAATATTTAGCTTGTGGTGATTCATAATTAAATTCTGGTTTGAATATATTTTCCCTTCAATGTATCTAATACAAAAGATATCAACTTCATTTGGATTTATTCATGAAATAGTAAAATTTTGAAATCAGTTTGTAAGCAAAAACTGGAGGAAATTAAGTATTTCTGTACATTTTTTCAGATTATCCTTAAAACTAAATGCTCAAAGAGTGGTAAAAGCTATGAATCTAATTTTTCGTGTTAGTACTTATCACATCAAACCCCAGCTTTCACCATAAATGCAATGTTGATTTTTTTAAAAATATGAAAAATCACCTTGCCCTAATGGAAGTGTCAGTTAGCAACTTATAGCAAAGAAAATGGTGACTTACCTCATCAAACCAAGTGACAGCATATCATGTGTATCCTACGATGGAAAATGTGGCAAAAAAGAAAATTACTTACCCCCAAAAAAGGGCATGTATTCTGCATGACATGCTAGAGACGGAATATTTAAATTAAAAAACAAGTCCATCGCAGGAGTCTCCATAAAAGTATTTTGATATGCAAAAATTGAGCATCCTCTCCCAGCTGTCAATGAATGGAAAAAATGCTTGGCCGATAAAAGCAGTTGGTCTTCTTGAATTGGTGAGAAAAATTCAGGTATTTTGGCTACCACGTTTGTTGGAGAGTGTTTTATTTTTCTGACTGGTTGCGTGCATTGTGAGATAATACCTGCGAATTGAGATTTTGGCATTTCTTTCTGCCCCCGCTGTTCGAGTCTGAACTTAATGATTTATTCTCTGCCTTGTGGAAGTAATCTGCAACAAATATTTCCTTTGCAATCTCAGATCGCTTACACAACTAAACCAGTTGCCCCACCCAGCTTTTCTGGTAAGGCAGATGGTTAGACACCAAGCAGGATTAAAAACAAGACCTGTCAAAGGATGGATGAACCTTTTTATAGGGTCAACAGCTATCTAGCATAATGGGATAGACAGGGCACTATAGCTATATATGCATCTATTGGGATGCATCATTGCTAGGACAAAGGAATTCCAAGACTGAAGTCAACATCCAGGGTGGAGGGTTTCCCTGGTTGAATCAACAGACACATGTCCACAACTATGACGAGGCTTCAAATTGGAGGACATTGGCTCTAGTTTGACCTGGAGAGGGATGGTCTCCATCAGGTCTACTTGCCCACGACACAGGCTATACATGAATGAATGAATACCCCTCCAAGTTCTCTACCCTCTTTATCCACTGTCCTTGAGGACACATGGCACAGTGGATAAAGGTGTTAGTTAGATCCAGTGACAGGACCCAAAGGGTGAGTTCAATACCTGGTTAAGGCGGTGGAGAACTTGGAGAGGGGAATTAACAGGAGATAACTGATAACTGACATCCATTAAAAATGACATGTGGAACTAGAACTGTCTACCCCAGTGAGCAAAATAAAGGGTTCCGTTTGACATTCTAACCACCTGAAGAAGATTGGAGCATACAACAGCCGAAATGTTGTAATAAATATGGCGACAAAGATGAGGACAATAGTCTGAATAATATAAAGTGTATTTTCATTCTTCATATAAAGTTTTCAGAGCAGACCTTGAATTTTCTCCAATCATGATGAACATTGGTATTGCAATAAGCTTTCTTGCCTGAAACATCTATTGGAACTAAAGCTTTCTCCATAATTCAAGTGGAACTCATATATACAATCCATCACTAAAAATTCTAGAAAAATGATCACTCCTTTGTATGGCTCTAAAGTATCTGGCCCTGTTCTATCTTTACAAAAGTCAGATTGGACATAATGCTTTTTACTTGTATTTCTTTCATTTTATTTCTGTTACATTTTAAATTTACATACCAAAATATTACAGCAGTACATTGGATGGTTTCCTCAACTTGAAAAAATGGACTCAACCAAATACTTTACATGATAGGTAAAAAGGTAGTGTACCTGTAACAGCCCTGGGATGCTGATCACCAATAGGACTGAACACTTTTAGATAATAGAATGATTTTTAGAGTCATAAGGAAAGAGCAGTCTATCCTGAAGATAACAATTGTTTGAGGCTTTACTTGGTAAACTATAGCAAGAGTGCAGCCGGAATATGTGAATTTTAGACAAATATCAGTGAGATGTGAAAGCTGTAGGCAATGGCGTAGCTAGGGGGGGCGACCGCCCCGGGTGCCAGCACAGGAGGGGTGACACAATGTCACCCCCAACAAAATTTTTCAACCAGGCTAAGGTGCCAAAAATAGTCTGAAAACAGTGGTGGAGACACAGGGTTTCGCAGGCGGGCATATGACCCCACCCCGAAATAATTTATGACCCCCCCAGATTTGTCCCCACCCATCAGAAATTTTCTAATAAATTGTTGGGAAATTTGTGAGTAGGAAAAATAGCAATGTTTTCAGCTTTCATGTGTTTCAGTTGCTACAATCTTGGTTACTAACAAGAGACATTGTTGTAACATCGGATGATATGGTGTTTTTTTGAACTCTGTATCATTAATAACAACAAAGCGAAATACGAAGCCAAAAGTGCAACAATTTCTATCTTGCCTGTGTATCAATTCGCTGAGATACAATTTTCCATTGAGTGGGTGATATACTTTTGAATATATCTACTAGTGTTGGGACGATTAATCGAAATCGGAATCGAGAATCGGAAAAATCGGAACTTTTTGAAGTATCGGAAATGGTATCGGAATCGGAAAAATTTTTGCCTATTTTCCGATTCCAAAAACGATTCTTTTAAATTTTTAAATTAATTTTCCATTATTGGTACTAATGATAAATATTTATTGTTTTTAAATTATCACTAAAACTAAAATCATAATAACATCAAAATACGATGTAAATTTATTTTACTTGTATAAAGAAAAACAAAAAAATAAACTTTGCATAAATTCTCTAGGTAACCTTTAAAAGAATGCAGTTGATTTACAATGTTCCGAAAATGCTTAAAAATTAAATAGAACATTTTTGTCAAGAAAAATACTTTTCAAACATCATTGATAATTAAATGGTACCCAGAAAATGATGCAACGGAAAATTGGACTCCAGAAAATTAGCAACAAAAAATTATGTCAATCATGAGACAGTCGAGACTATCGGATCTGGCTGTGCTGTCCATTGAAAACGAGCTTACAAGACAAACAAATTTTGTCGATGTCACTGACCAGTTTGCCACAATGAAAACAAGAAAACATTAATTCTAAGACCATAATGTCATTCTTTTGTGTATTGCCGTGTTTAGTATTTAGTTCTTCTGAAAGTGAACAGTTGCATTTTAAAAATCTTTTGATTTGAACTGATTATTTTGTGGTATTGGTTTTTGTCTTGCACCATACATGTAAACAGTAATGTACTGGTCAGTAGAGTAAAGTAGAGCATGTATAAAAATTTAGCTACAACTAACCATTCAGCATAGGGTGAATCGGGGTCATTGGGGTGACATTTGAGTGGACCGCCCCGGGTGATGTTTACTCTAGCTACGCCACTGGCTGTAGGCATCCCAAAATAATGCAAAAATGGTGACCACCTTATGTAAAAGAATATTGCATCAAATTACATCCCAATTCAAAGATTGTCTTGCTCAATACAGTGTACAGTGCATTCCATTGAGTTTTATAGTCATTGACCAACAAGGGTACTATCATTGATAACATGACAACAGTGAGTGTGCCTTCAACAAATCTCTCTTTGGAAAAGTACAGCAATGAAACCTGATCTACAATCTGATTTTTTACAAATACAGATTCTATTCATATGAATATGAGCTTGATATGCCATAAAACAAAACAAACCAAATCACTTTATTCTTGTTGTATGTCATACAGGAAGAAAATGAGTAACTACTGACATCAAGGTTCAAGCGTGACACTCGACTTATGAATATATGTTTTCCACCAGGTGTATAAATAGTGGTGTCAGGCTACTGACTGCAGTGATTATTGGGTGATTATTGAGTGGAACTATCCAGTTGAATTAGTGTGTTGCGGACTGGAGATTGTGTTTAAATTGATCAGAAGGAATTTCGAGGCCGTGTTCTACAACATGCGTCCACAACAATTATTTAGAACAAATATTTGGAACAAATCATGCAAATAAAGTTGAAAACAATGCATAACAATAACATCAATTTATATACAACTTATACAAATATTCAAAGTTGTTCAAGAGTTGCGTACCTTTATCTGCTTGAGAAAAATAGTTACTGATTACTTGTTATGTAGTGAGAAATATCACCTTGAAAGTATAGTAAGTGAAGTTTGAGAAATGTTCTTGAGAGAGATAGAGTGTGCACGAAGGTTGCTGAGTCAGAGAATATTTTTACGTGGCCAAGTCAGAGTTTAGACTGGCGTGGAGTTGATGGGCATCTCTCTAGGTGTGGAGGTCTGACTGTCTAAAGTTGGTAATTGTCTTTAATGTCTGGTCAGCAATGACTAAGACGGGAGCTGGTGAAGGTTACATCTTGAAACTTGGTAATTACTACTCGAAAGGTTCACACGTGTTCGGTTTTTATAATGGCTGAGTGGCTCCCAGCATATGAGCGGGAAAACAGATTGGTCGTGTGTAGGTGGTTTGATTGGTCGGAACTGACCAATCAGCAAGCCAGATTGGAGGTGATTGACCAATGAATACTTGTTATAGTGTCTGAAAGTAGAATTTGGCTTACCAGATAGGAAGAGTGCATTTCCTACAAAGAGGTAAGGCTGGTTGTCTTGTGGGAGATTCCACAAGTGTGAATTATTGTGCGTCAATGATTTGGGTTTTGATTTAGGATTTACTGGACATTAAGCTGAGCTGCACTACTAACAAGGTATTCACTGAAATGGTTAATTATCTTCAGTTGACTTTGACTTCTTTGTGGTTGTAATTAAATACTGCTTTATCTTAACATTGAAGTCTTGAGTTATACTTAATTATTAACGGTCACCGTATGTTGCAAAATCGTGTCCATAAAGAAATACATAAATAAAAAATTAATTTTCATGTCCATAAAAAGTAAATAAATAAAAATTAATTATAGTGTAAAAAGTAATTATAATAATTATAATTATCATTAATTCACTCATTTTAAAACAATGAGAATCAACACCACTTTTCTTTTCTACACACACAAACACGTAACATTCTCACTATCAGACAAGCAGGTCATTAACATGTGCATCAATGAAAATTGCATCTCCTTTTCTTTTCAGGTCATAATAGTAACATTTATCTCTAAATACGCAACAAACATTTGAGGTAAGAAAACCCCAGACATTTCTTATATTTTCAAACTAAATTATCTGTACACACATTACACACATCCATAAAACAAACATATGAGAAAGACTGTATACACTTTGCTTATTCTTTAACTTATCATTCTGTCAGTTTCCAATCTATATTTGATCTTCACTTGACTCCAAACTCACAATTTTACTCAGTATTATTGTCTCTCATTTCTCCAATAATAACAACCTGATAATAAATAATAATCATTTTGTTGTTTCTCATTTTCACAAGTATTTTTATATATATAAATATTAAGGGTTTATAATTATTTACTCAGAGTTATAACTGTCCTACACTCTGCTGAGGGCTACTTACAATTGTGATGTCTAGATGTCTCTTATTTATGCTCATTGGTTGGTTGGATAGAGTGTATATATATATATATATATGTGTGTGTGTGTGTGTGTGTGTGTGTGTGTGTGTGTGTGTGTGTGTGTAAATATATATAGAAAATAGGAAAGAACTCGTTAGGTAAATAATCCAAAGTTCTTTAGTATTTTTTTTATTATTTTTAAAAAATAGTGCTCGATACAAAAGTAGAAATAAATATAATTATTTATTTAAAAATATGATTCCAACACTACATAAGAGTTCTTATGTTTCAAAACAAGAGATGAAAACTTTAATATAATTATTTGAATTAAATTGAATTAAAGGAACAAGCTTGTTCCATCTTCAATTTTATTTTTTTAATGGAACATGAGAAATTCTTTAATTTTGAAACATGAGAACTCTTAATAGCGTTGGAATCATATTTTAAATAAATAATTATATGTCCTCAGAGTGACACCCAAACACTCTGAAATGTTCATATTGGAGCTTCTGGCATGAACGCCAAAGAGTACAGCATGCCGTTTCCAAATTTCTGGCAGAATGAATTGCAGCATTGTGCTCTTTTTGTCACAGATGGTGCCCAACTTACTTTTACTATACTGTGCAGTTGACAAAATCAAAAAACAACAATGCAAATGTGCAAAATTAAAAATATAAAATGGCAACAATTTAACCATCACACCATATATATATATATATATATATATATATATATATATATATACACACACACATATATATATATGGTGTGATTTATTTATATATATATATATATATATATATATATATATATATATATTTTAAGTCATTTTATATTTATACATTCTTTTTTATAGATACAAATATTTAAGTAAATGCTCTGTTTATAATAAACAGTATTAACAACATTTACTGGCCTGAATGTCTGAGAAATTGTCATAGAAAATATGCGTCTTTTGACAGCAACTGAAACTGTATCCTATACGGAACCGTCATATAACCTGACATGCTATTGTTTGGCACTATATATATATATATATATATATATATATATATATATATATATATATATTTTTTTGTAATTTTCTGGTTTATTTTTTTTTGTTTCTTTTTAGGCTGAATCATTCTTGACAGAAAAAAACCACACAAAATAAGAAATTTGTATAAATAATAAAAGAATTCAAATATATATGTGTGTGTGTGTGTGTGTGTGTATGTATATATGTGTATATATATAAATATATATATATAGGCAGTTACATTATAATTTAAACACAGATGTCTATTTTAATGTTTCAGCAGTTGTTTCTTAACCTGTTCCTCTGATTAATTCATTAAAACTAATTAACTAATCAAAGTCAAACTCTCATTAGCCATTTTTGTCCCCATTGACTTGCATTTTTTGAGAATTATCTCTTGTGATTTCTCTTTAAAAGCAATCAGATTCCAAAAGATCCAATTAAACGTTTTGCCCATGAATAGTTTATCCACTGCCAACATCATGGATCAAAATGACAGAGGAAAACACTTGAACCCAAAACCTTCATTACTTTTCTCAGTTCAGATGAACTCTTGTACAGAAAGCAACTTTTAGTTTTATTTAATTTGATAAGACGATCTTCATATTTTACTAAAGCCAACATAATTTTCAGAGTACAAATATAAATTATCATATCTTATAAATAATCAATTTACTTTTACAGAACAACAATAAATATGCACTAATGATTCTTTATAATTCCTCCTTTAATGACTGTAGATTATTTTTGTTAAGAAGCAATGAAATTGTTAAAGAAATGAATAAAGGGAGTTAATTTTCTTTTTCACAGATTTAGAACAAATTATTTCTAAACATGACATGATTGAGATTAGAATTCAAAGTTTTCTCCACTATAATCAAATCATGTGAAGGTAGAATGGCTGATTGATGATAAAAGAGTCCATTATATATATATATATATATATATATATATATATATATATATATATATACACACACACACATATATATATATTGTCATCCACAGACGGACTGTTTCACAACTCTTCAGTGTGGCTAGACGTCTGGTTGCCTCTAGCTAGGATCAAAACTCGGCTGAATTGGCATCAGTTGGAGATTCTACCACTAAGCCATCAGCACAAGGCAGGGACAAAGGTGAATTTTAGTGTATTTATTTTTAGATAAACACACAGTGACTGAGAGGACTCGATTCACTTTACTGAAGAGTCTTGCTATATATATATATATATATATATATATATAGCTGGCCACTCGTATTCAAGGATACCCATCTACTAGAGTGACTAGCCAATCCCTATTGCAGATGCTTGCTCAGGCACATTTATGTTTGTTCAACACTCACAGAGCCCACCTGTGGTTTATACTGCTACTATGCAGTATAAACCACAAGCTCCATTATCTCTTAAGGTATTTCTCCTGATGGTGTTTTTTTCCCAAAAGTGCCTTGCTTTTAAATAGAATTGTTCATAACCATCTTTGGTTCCCACCAGTTGAGATGTAGCCACATTGAAACAAAAATGCATCTTTGTAATGAGCAAGTTGTTTTTGTACGTATGTAAAAATTATAATAAATAATTATTACTCTATTCTTGGTATCGAGTCCTCTTTTGAATTAATGCTGTGAATGTTAGAATTTATATTCTTTTCGTCTTCATTACATTTGGGTATATATATATATATATATATATATATATATATATATATAATGAAATGGACTAAGTCCGCCAATTATTTTAATATATCTATTGTTTATACATAATTTTTATAGATATAAATATTTATGTAAATGCTTTGTTTATAATAAACAGTATTAACAACATTTACCAGCCGGAATGTCTTAGAAATTTCATAGAAAGTATATGTCCTCTGACAGGAATTGAACCGGTATCCTATACAGAACCATCATATAGCCTGAGGTGCTATACTATTTAGCTATAGAGGAAGCATCTGGATAGCAAGGTTGAATTACTGCTTTTAAATTACAAATTTTCCATATTTTCTCTCAATCAGTTCAAAGCATATCTTAATGTAAACAAATGATGTCATATATTATGAAATAGATTAAGTCCAACAAATAAAACCAGTAATTTGTCCTTGCTAAACAGATGCTTCCTCTGTAGCTAAACGGTATAGTATGTCAGGTTTTATGACAGTTCTGTGTAGCATACAGTTTCAATTCCTAACACATATATCATTTTTTCTACTCCTTTACACTTCTTCCCCCAAATTAGGTTTTTTATGGCATTTTATCTTCATAAATTTTATTATCAATATTTTTAGCTTCAATATATTTTTATCATTATTATGAATTTTCCTTTATTTTTTTTATCCTCATTACTTTTCTTATTCATTTATCATCTTGCTCTTTTATTATTTAATTATTATTACTACTATTATTATTATTTTATTTATTATAAGTATTATTTATTTTAATTAATTATTTTATTTAATTTATATTCAATATTTAATATTTTATTAAGTTTTTATTTTATTTAATTTATATTCAATAATTAATTTATATTTAATATCTACTTTTAATTAATTTTAATTTAATTAATATTAATTTATATTTAATATTTATTTATTAATTTATATTTAATACTTATTAATTTATATTTAATAAATTATATTTTTATTTTTATTTTTTATTTAATTTATTTTATTCAATAATTTTATTTAATAATTATTTTATTCATTATATTGTAAGTATTATTTTTATATCACATATTGTTTTATTTTTAATTTGTCATCTTTTTACTTACTCTTTCTTAAAAAAAATATTTTAAAATTTTCTCAAATTTTTTAATTCTTTTAAGTAATTTTCCTTATATAAACTAGACGTTAATATTTTAATATATAGGTCAAAATTATTTTAATAGACCTCTTGATTAGATACTCCCACTACTACTAACATGAGATTGGGTGTCAAGTTATATCTAGACTATCTGCAACTTCCTCTTTATTCTACTTTCTCCCTTTATTTTTTTCTTTTTCCTTTTCATCTTTCTCTCCTCTTCTTCTTCTTTTTCTTCTTCCTTTATTTTTTAAATGTTTAAATTTTTAAACTTCTAATTTATTTTATTTCTTCACTTGACAAGACACACAAGCAGGAAGTCTCTGTGGGTCGAAATAGCTATTCAAATGGGGTAATTTGGGATTCCTATTCTATGTAATATATATATATATATATATATATATTTATATATATATATATATATATATATATATATATATATATATATATATATATATGTTAGATTATTCTGGACAAATTTTGAAGGTAATAATGAATGTTAACAGCCAATTGCACAAATCCTAATTTAGTATTTGAGGACATAATTGGCCAAATCTAATTAGTGTCTGCTCACTTTGGATGCATTAAGAGCAGATAATAATTCAGGATTTATGAGTGCTGGCTTCATTCAAGCATGTCAAATATGAACATAGCAGAAATTAGAACATCTCCCAGTTGAAGGATAATGCAATATTTTATAAGCGTACTGCTTGGGTCTTTCTTTCTCAAGCTGGCTTAATAGCTAGAAGCTTGAAAAAAAAGAAAAGTTGATTGCCATTAAGAGCATTTATAGTTACTTAGGAGGTATCACTTTTGGAAAGGCATGAATTGACTTCTCCCTGCACTAATGGAAATAAGAATTGGATTACATTTTGAAACAATTAAAAAAAAACATTAATATGTTTCATCAATCATCCACAGTCATTGAAAAACAATTCTTGTGATAAAAATTTCTTTTTATCATGTGAAGATTAAATCTTTTTTGAAAATTGTCTAATAAATTTCCCATTCAACTTTACTCTCTATCTCTGATAAACTCTCAGTGACAGTCTGTTTCATGCTTAAACACAATCTTCAGGCCATCTGAAGACTGAAGTTTAAGATTGCATTTGAGCATGAAACAGACTGTCGACATATCAAATCCTTATGGGTCCTTATGACTAAATTTAATTTTCTTGGGAGCATTAATAATTTATTTTATAAAATTTACTGCTGTTAATTTTTTTACTATGAAAATGTATTTGTGGCATTTTTACTATGAAAATGTATTTTTATACTTTTATGGTGTTTTGTTTTGTTTTATATATAATGGATTCACCTGTCCTTTTTGATATATGAGGGTTTAATAACATTCCACAAACTTGACGACGTCCTACTTGTGTTTGTGCCATCAATGATTTTAAGACTAGATTAAACACACACGCAACATTTTGCATATGGGACAGGGAACTGCACCTCTTGTGAAGGCTGCAAGTATCTTAGAGTTGGAGTTCAGTGTTCTTCTTAGTAATATGAAGCTGTTCAATGTAAGACCTCACAAAAGTTATAATGTCTTTTATGCACATTCTCCAGAAGCCAATTCCTGAAAAGACAACCAGTATACATATATATATATATATATATATATGCATGTGTTATGGTGAAACATACCTATTCTATAGTTAATAGACTCTCCCACCTAATATAAGTAGGAGTAGTAAGAGAAACGAAGGTCAGTCAATGTCGAACGACAGTAGTCAACAGTTAGCCGAATACGAAAGTAGTCAGCGACCACAACAAGATTTCTCTGCGTAATACCTATTATATCAAGTTCCTAACATTTTGTACGGCGAACCTATTGAGGATTGATTTAGTACAAATATAAGCCTCCACTGCGAAATAACTCCACAACAGCATGTATGTATATATATACATATATATATATATATATATATATATATATATATATATATATATATATGTATATATATATATATATATATATGTATGTATATATATATATATATATATATATATATATATATATACATATATATATATATATATGTATGTATGCATATACACATATATATATATACATCTATGTATGTATATATGCAAATATATATACATATATATGCATGTATATTTATATATATGTATATATATGTGTATATATATATATATATGCATATATATATGTATATATATATATATATATATATATATATATATATATATATATATATATGGTGGACTCTCCCATCGTATTCGATGTATGAGGGTCAAGCAGCTCATTTCTTAGGAACCACAGCCAAGACACCAGCACATATGATTTGATTATAGTGGTGAAGGTTTTGTGCAGAACCAACCACACTTTTTTGAAGGGCTGAATACATAGACATGGTGCACAAAATCCCCAAATGACCTCTCCGGAAATTTTGAATTCAGAGTTGTCCTTCTCCTAGACCAGTTGCCATCCAAGAATATAGAACCAAGTCTGTCCTGCTATTTACCCATAGCTGGAAGGAGAAGAAGAGCAGTAATACCTTTCCCAAGGATATTAGCACATAAGTGTGTGTAATGGATTCAACTGGAATTCAAACCCGGCTCTCTAATTCCTCTCTACTCAAGACTAGGTATTGAACACTTTGTAAAATCAATTGGAACTAGTCAATTTTAGGATAAAATTTATCCTGTAGTTGATTTAAACCAGAAGAAATTATATATATATATATATATATATATATATATATATATATATATATCAATGATGATATTATTTGTACACCCATCAATTTTGAATATTTTTATCTATTTCTCCAAATATAATGCCCGTATGATGTCAGTTATTTTTATATGTTAATAAGCACAACAAAAAAATATAAAACTCATTTTTCAGAACAATAGGTTAAATACAACAAATTTATCAATTTATTCAAAAACACCTGGACAAGATAGTGAAAGACAGTAATGCAACAAATAAAATTTTAATGAAATCAGATAAAACAGGAAATTTTTATAAATTAACTGCAATGGATTACAACAACATAATTAAAAAAGATTTAAGTAAGAACTATAAAAAGGCAAGTAATAATTATGTGAATATGTATAAAACATTAATATTAGTAGTAAAAACATCACAGATAAATTCGATATTAGTGACAGGGTAATTAAACTTATCAAAAAAGAGTACTATGTAACCATAAAGGATCACAAACCCAACCTAACCTGAAATTGGCAGAATTAGGAAGAAAATCCTAGAAAGAGTCAACCAACAAATAAAGGATTACCTAGGATTAAATACCAAAGAAGTTGCTAATTGGTTTACTAATATTAAGGAGAAACCAAATTGCACACTAATACAGTTTGATATTGAGAATTACTAGCAATCAATATCAAAAGAACTTTTCACCAATGCTATGGATTTTGCTACCCAATACTCAGACATAACAGAAAAAAACATAATTATGAATGCAAATAAATCAGTACTCATTCATAATACCGAGTAATAGATTAAAAACTCTAATGACTACTTCAACATAACAATGGGATCACTGGACTCTGCAGAGTCTCCTGACCTTATCGGTTTTTTTATACTATATAATCTTACTGCATGCATATCGTGAAATTAGTATAAATGACATTGGATTGTACAGAGATGATGGCCTTATGTTTGTAAGGAATTCTATGAACTTTAAAATTGATAAAATTAGAAAACTATTACATAGAGAATTTAAATGCCTAAACTTGAAAATTACTGTAAATACTAAACTTAAAATGTTAACTTCCTTGATATAACACTTGATTTAATCAATAATATCTATCTACCTTACAAAAAGCCCAATACTAATCCTTCGTACATACACCCTAAGTCTAATCATCCTCCATCTATAATTAAGCATATACCTTCATCTATTGAAAAAAGAATAAGTACAAATTCAGTAAATGAGAAAATATTCTATGAGCATAGTAATTTCTATAATAATGCTCTAAAAATTAGTGGCTATAAATGCCAAAACTCAATTATATAAAAAATGCTATTGGACACCATAAAAAAATAGAAAAATCATTTGGTATATGCCCCCATACAACCAAATGGTAAGAAATAAGTTAGAAGAAAAATTCAGTGCATTAATTGATAAACATTTTCCTAGAGATAGTAAACTCAGTACAATCTTTAATAAAAATACCCTAAAATTGTTACAGTTTTACTGAAAATTTAGAAAGGATTATTAAGAAACGTAAGGCTAATATCCTGAATAAACACTTATACCAAAATCAAAAAAATATAAATCCTAAAATAAATAGAAATGAAAGTAAAGAAAAATTATATAAATGTAGAAATCCTAAAAACTGTTCTCTTAAATGCCGTATTGAATCAGTAGTTTATCAATGCAATATTTCATCTACTGATGATCCAGACATAGTTAAATTCTACATTAGGTGCATGTGGAATGAATTCAAAAGAAGGTCGAACCAACATCAAATGTCTTTTAATAATAATAAATGCTGAAATCAAACATCCCTATCTAAATATTTCTGGCACTTAAAAGAAACCAATAAAACAACAGTAAAATGGAAATTAATAAGAAAAGCTTGTAGGTCATTAAATGATCCATGTCCTTTGTACATACATGAAAAATTATACATTAAGTTTCTGAAAAATAAAAATCTACTAAACCAAAGAAATGAAATAGCTATTTTTTGTAGGCACTGTCAAATATTTTCCTTAAATAATAATTAATTTTGAAAAAAGAAGAGAGATGAAACATACATATTTATACTAGATCATTAATTAGTAATTAAATTCTAATATTTTTATTTGTAAAAATACTGTATAGTCTATTAGTTATTAAAAGGAAGAATGGTACTTTAAATCTGTAGGAATAAAATTTAAATATTAAAAATATGACTTATTCATATTTAAATGACCCTTTTAGAAAATCTTTGTGTATAAAAATATGAATTAAGTAGATAAATAAAAATGCCCAAATTTTTTTTGTCATTGAAAACCCAGACAGCACAATGAAAATGGATGTCAATGTTTGTGAACAGGTACCCCCAACCCACTTAAACTTAACCTGATTTTGTAAATAACATATATTTTATCCCTAAGTTGTCTAGGGAAATTAAAACCCAACCATCCCTAATCATAGTAGATTGAATTTTCCTTAACCTTAATAACTCAAAATATTAAGATTGTCTGTGGTTATAAATTAAGTAAATTTCTTAGGAAGTTATTCCTAACATTGCTTGACAATGGAATGAGACTGTATTTTAGGTTTAATTTTTATAATTAAATTTACAACTTTAGTTTCAGTTTTGAAACATAGAAATTTCTGTGTCATGATGGAATCATATTTTTAAAAAAGAAAATAATATATATATATATATATATATATATATATATATATATATATACACACACACACACACACACACACACACACACACACACACACACACACACACACACACACACATACACAGATATAGTGGATAAGTGAATGTAAGAGAGTGAGAAAACTTTAGTAACATGTTTCATTCCAAGAAGGGTTTTCTTTAGATTCTTACTGGTTTTAGTTTTGGGAATCAATCTTTTATGTGTGAAATAGTGGAGAAGGAGTTAATAGCTACAACAAAACTCTGGTCATTGTTTAAATCAAATTGTTAAAAATTTGGAGATGCACAGATTTAAAATTCAATTTTGAAATCTATTTTGTATTGAGAGAGTTGTGAAATAAACAGAGTGGTGATTGATATATCTCTATATTGTGTACCTGTATAACGTTCTTTTCAGAGTGTAACAATATTACATTGATCTGAGATAGATGTGCTGGAAAGAACCCTTTCCTCCAAGGCAAAAGTCCACATCTGTATATATATATAATGCAATTGTTTTTGACAGCTCCTATGCTATGAAAAGACAGCATAGTCATTAAACATATGCAGTTGTCAGTTGAAATAAAGTCGCTTCATTGAGACTTGTGCTCTGAAAATTAAATCAATAAAAAAAATTCACTTCTCAAGTTTAAACAGATTATTTATTAGTTTTAATTGATGAGTTTATCATCAAGATAATGTCAATAAATTGAAAGAATCAATATCTGTCTATATCTTTGAGATGAGGTATTATGATTACTTACATTATTTACATTATTCAGACTTATCCTCATCTTCATTGCCATATTCACAACAATTTGGCCATTGTACATTCCGGCCTTCTTCTGGTGATTGGAATTTCAAACTGAACCCTTTATTAACACATGGCCCAGTGGATAAAGGCATTGAGTCAATCAAAGTAGATTGAATTTTCCTTAACCTTAACAACTCAAAATATTAAGATTGTCTGCGCTTATAAATTAAGTAAATTTCTTAGAAAGTTAGTGACTAGACCCAAAGAGTTGTGAGTTCAATACCAGGCTACAGCAGTGGTGAGCCAAAACTTGGAGAGTTGAAAGGAAAATAACTGAGACATCTGGAAGAGACATGGCATGTGGAACTAGAACAATCTACCCTGGTCGATGAAATAAAGGGTTCAGTTCGAAATTCTAATCCCCTGAAGAAGGCTAAAGCATACAACAGCCAAAACATTATGAATATTACAACGAAGATGAGGATAACAGTCCAAATAATGTAAATAATCTAAGTTGAAAGAATCAGTTATGATATTAACATCAATTTTTGATGACAGATCTCTATTAAGTTGTAATAAGAAGTGACCTCTCAATTCAAGTGACACCTAAATATAAATATATTACAGCTGTGTGGCCAAGTGGTTAAAATGCTTACTTTCCAAGTTCAAAACCCACCATGGTCAAATTGTCAAGGTGACTTTATATTATCATAAGAAAGTTCCTGGAAACTATACTACAGGTTCATCTTAACCTTATGACTAAAACTGCAACTGTTTTGAAGCCATTGACACTTGAACTAGCATGAAGAGGTTACGACTGCATGACCGAGGGTTTGAGTATATTGGCCTTGTTCAAAAAACTGTTGATCATGTATCATAAAATTTGATATGGTGTAGGCAGACAGATACAAACAGACTGAGATACATAAATAGATAGGAACAGACAATTGAGATTGATAGAGAATATATATTTAGAGAGAGATCCAAATTTATCAAACTAATGTTGAATGATATTGAAAACTGAGACACTTTGTAAACAGAATGTTTATAAAAAGAAAAGGAAAAGTGAAGTTTGCAATATTTATTCAAATTATTTAAACCATTTTTTGTGTTGTGGCTTTTGCTGTGCTCAAAGTTGCCTTTTTCAGGATATAAAGAAATCAAAGAGAACCTTTCCACTCATTGTAAAAAAAAATTTTCTTTACACCTGAAAATGGCTAGAAAAAGAATTTGTCTAAACATGATTCTAATAGAAGCAACACAAAGAATAAGTTCAGAGGTGCAACTCTTGAAAATAATGACACTTCTCAAATTCAAATAAAACTTTTTTTAATCATTTCACCCCCAAGCAAGGCAATAATTCCACTAAGACACCCAAGTTATGAAGAATAAAAAAGAATGAGAAGACTTCAGTGAGGAGAAAGGACTATAAAAGAAAAGAATCCAGGAAGACAGAAGATAGTGATTGAAGTTACATTTAAATTTTTGAAGATCATAGATGGCAAGGAAGCAAGAAAATGGAAGAGAGACACACAGGCAAGAAGGACAAGAAAAGAAACTGTTATAGAATTTTCAGTTACATCTAGCCATTTCAGCTGTAAAATGATGAGACCTAACTGCCAATCTATTACTGCACTTAAATTCATAAAGTCTAGATACTAAAGCAGAAAGCTCATCAGAACAATTATCATGAAAATATTTATAGAAAAGGCACACGAAGCTACATTGCAGCAGTAAGAAAGTGACCGATGACAAGATATCAGGTCAAGACTGATAATATTGGAGATTCTTCTTTCAGATCTTGTAGAATCTCTGAATATATTGCAGAAGGATGAGACCAGATATGGCAACAATATTCAATGCATGAATTAATGGAAGACTTATAAATTTGTAAGATAGGTTCTAGTGAGAAAAATTGTGAATCAACTTTTTTCACAGCAGACCTAGCAGTTGATTCAATATAATCATCATATCAGTGGAAAATGTTAGCCTAAGAAGTTGCAAGGAGTCACTCTCTTGGTAGTTAACATCAACCCTTCTGATGGAAGGCGAAAAAAAAGTTCTCTCATATAATTAAATGAGAGCTGTTTTGTTTTGGAAAATATTCTCAAACATAGAATGTGTACAGTTGATCTCTGTGGTTTCAATAAAGAGTTCAGCTCAAAATTCACAGTTTACCAATTACAACAGATATCTATCTGAATGTTGGGAATCTCAAACATTTAACACATCTTTTAAAAGAAACATAAAAAAAAGTTATTTTATGAAGGAAAAGTATAAGCAGAATGTCAGTTGAAATAATATTTATATATTCTTTTCAGAAATATACAATGACAATAAAATGTTCAATTTTCCTTGCAGTAAAGTTTGTTTCTCTGTAAAGAGATTTACTTTATGAAGGTCAGCCTAATATGTTTGTGAGTTCATAGACAAAGGATTAGTAGGTTGTTGCTTGTTAATCTCTTCTATTGTGTGTGTGGACAAGGCCTTAGTTGGCAGCTGCTGGCTCTCATATCTTCCACTGTATATGCGTGTATAGGTGGGTGTGGTGTGCATATGCAGATCCAACTGGTCTCCAAAATTTTCTTTTGAGCCTCAAGAAGCAGTAGGCTTCTATTTTTATATCTGTAAGTGGATTCAAAATCTAATTGCACACGCAGGTGTGAATATTTTGACTACAAGGTTTTCATTGGTTAGAAAATAATTTCACACTGGCTCCCGAAAATCTTTTTCTTGAATTTGTGGGAGTGGTGAAAGGAATTATTATTCTTATTTTGTAAATGTTCCAAAAATAATATGTGTTATGTTTACAACTACATCTATAAGTATTTTGATCATATTTTCCCTGGTAATTATTGTTTATTAAACAAACCTTCTGATGGGATTTTATTGGCTGTAAAATATGTATAGGATTTTATTCATATAGGCATAATTGTCGAAATACTGTAATGATGGCAGATGAGGATACTCATCTGAAGAAATCTGTGTATTATAGTCCTTAATTTTTTTTCATGTTGCAAGAGAATGGAATGTGTACAAATCCATAGAGACACAGAAAATTTTGTTTATGAGATAAAATCAATGATATGCACCAATTATCTTTTATTGAAAAATATAATTAACTGCGATCTTATATTTGATGTTTAAGACTGAAGAATAACATTTCAAAAACAAGATGTTACTTGTATCAAAAACATGTTTACATTGATAGAGTATTTTAAATTGAGACAAAGTGTTATTTGTTTGATGTTATTTATCAATTCAAAATTCATTCAATGAAAAAAATTATTTCCTTAAGAGAAAAAAGTTCTTCTGTTATTGATAAAAATGAAATTGTTGTAAACGAAACTCTCCTTATGTTTTCACGATTCTAACTTTCATATCGATCACAGCAGTCAATAATTTCAATTTCCTGCCTCATTTATTCTGACCAAAAACAAATTTGAACCATGTTTTTGCTTTCAATTTGAACTCCTGAAAAAGATTGAATGTATGGCTGTCAGCAAGGGAGACAAGCCAAGATGAAAACTATGAATTAGAGGCAGTAAAATTTAGTAAGTACAGAAATTTAACTATCTTGGATTTGTTTTAACAGTGGACAGAAAATGTGACACTGAAATCTGAGGGATAATGAAAGAAGCCTCCCCAACACTGAACAAAGTATTAAGATGGATTGCAGAACAGGGGGTGCAAAGAATAGAAAAAAAAAAAAGCAAACTTTACTAAGAGCTACAAAGGATAGGAAGTTGTGGATAGTCATGATCACCCACATCCCAGAGGGGCATGACATATAAAAAAGAAATCATCGGTGAACAAGCAAGTGACAAGTCTATACAATTCTTCTTTGGATTTTACAGTTCCTTATAAAGTCTTTAAAAGGCTTTTCAAAACTCTTCCAAGTGCTCCAACAATAATTGGCACTACTCTCACCTTGCAATTTCCGGATATTTTTCAGGTTTTTATTTTCTTTCAATTTTATCCTGTGGTCTGTTGTAATATCCTAAGTAATTGTCATTATTTACAGACTATTGTCATCATTTTTGTTGTCGTTATCACAATGTTTCAGCCATTGTTCCATCTGGCTTTCATTAGGTACTTGTTTATCCAGATGACCTTCATAGAGAAATTTCTTCTGGTCATTTACAATGATGAGACCCTGTTTTTTTGTAGGGGGTGTAGAATCTACTGGAATTTCAAAAAGTGTTAGATACATTACGAAACTGACGGTAATGCCAAAGAGCTTGTGATTACTGGGGTTTTGAACATATTTTTAAAATTTTCAAAGATGATTTTAAATATTGGTCAACTTTTGTCTTATAGCTGGAGAAAAAAGAAATAAATACATGCCTTTTCCAAGGCCTTAGTGCAAAAGAAAAAATACTTTGAATCAGAACTCAGCACACTGATTCCATTTTTCAGCGTGATATCCATTATGTTAAATGCATATATGGCAGTGGGGAATGGGGAGGGTATTCTGAAAAGTTCTTTCTCTGTTCCACTTCCAAAAATCAGCATTCAAATACTTGATTGTGAAATACTTGTTCTGGGAATTGGATCCAGCTAAGAATTTAGTAACACCGTTTATTTTATTTTTTTGTGTATATAGTAATAATAATAGCTGGCTAATCGTATTCAAGGATACCTGTCTACTAGGGCAGCTAGCCAACTCCTAATTCAGATACTCACACAGGCACATTTGTGTTTCTTCAACACCCACAGAGCCTACCTGTGGTTTATATTACAACTATGCTGAGCAAACCTTAGTTACAGTTTCTGGGAGGGAGCATGTTATCTAGCGTGATCAACAATCTGAATAAGGCCAGCACACTCAAACCCTTGGTCACGATGACTTGTGACTTTGTGCTAGCACAGCTATTGCCTGTCTCCCAAGGGTTCTGTCTACCCAATTTCATTCACAAGGCTTGGGTCGACCCATAGTATGGTTCTCATGCACTTTCCAAAGGTGGTGCATGCTGGGATCATCCCCCACATCAGACCGATAACATCAGGAAAACTCCATCCTGACAAATCAACCGTGGTGAGATTCGAATCTCGATCTCATGGTCAGAAAGCAATGTTCTAACCACACAGCCACATGTCCATATATATATATATATATATATATATATATATATATATATATATATAAAGCACACCACATCAGATGGTGATTTTCCCTAATAAGGGGGACACAGGTTCATGGACACAGGTTCATATCCTGCTGGAGAGCTCATTTTTTTATTAAGTCTCTTGAATACGCAAATCTTCAGATGTAATTCACACTGTTTAAAAGAAAAATAGTATACAGGATGTCTACTCAGCAGACATCCTGTTTTTCAGTGTTTAGAATAATATATGTATATATATATATATATATATATATATATAACCTGTACATATATATATATATATATATATATATATATATAAGAAAAGTAAAACTTTTTATATATCCCAGATGGTTAAAAATATCATATATATATATATATATATATATATATATATGTGGTGAAATAACTTATTACATGGAACCTTAAAGTGGTCTGTTTTATTCAAACAAAAATAAATATATATATATATATATATATATATATATATATATATATTTATTTATTTAAAATATGATTCAATTAAACATAAGAAGTCTCATGTTTCAAAACAAAGAGCCGAAAACTTCAATATAATTATTTGAATTAAATTGAGTTAAAGTAAGCTCTGTTCAATCTTCAAAGCGAAATTTTTTTGAATAATGTATTTCTGAAATTTTACGTGTTTTAATAATTGAAATCAAAATTTCCAGCTAGGGTGAATTGTTTTCGCTTGAAGATGAAACAGAGCTTACTTTAACTCAATTTAATTCAAATAATTATATTGAAGTTTTTGGCTGTTGCTTTGAAACATGAGACCTCTTATG
>CAHIKZ030004420.1:1050000-1097500 GCA_903632075.3 Acanthosepion pharaonis | reverse complement strand
AATATTGCTGTCACATCTAGTTTGGTGCTCCTGCTATATATTTAGAGATTTTTAATAAAATTCAAAGAAGAATCTACATTATTTACATTATTCGGACTATTGTCCTCATCTTTGTTGCCATATTTATTACAATGTTTCAGCTGTTGTACACAAGGACACATGGCACAGTGGATAAAGGCATTGGTTAGATTCAGTGACAGGACCCAAAGAGTGTGAGTTCAATACCCGGTTAAGGCAGTGGAAAACTTTCAGAGGGAAATTAACAGGAGATAACTGATAACTGACATCCATTAAAAACATGACACATGGAACTAGAACAATCTATCCCAGTGAGTGAAATAAAGGGTTCAGTTTGACATTCTAACCACCTGAAGAAGGCTGATATGTTGTAATAAATATGGCAACAAAGATGAGGACAATAGTCTGAATAATATAAATAATGTACATAATACCTCATCTTAGAAATATCGACAGATAAGAATCTGCAATGTTATTGCTCCTGACCTGGCACCTCAGCTTAAGTGATTTTCCCACTGTTTCCCCATACCTTTTCTATAAATATTTTTATGGTAATTGTTCTGATAAACTTTACTCTTATTTTGTTTAGTTTCTTGTATATAAATTGTATTCATTGTAAATATTCATTGGGGTTTTATTTTTAAATGTTGTTATTTTTATTTCCCTCCACTTACTGTGCATATGGGAACTAGTTTGGACTCCATAGAGATTTTGATGTATTATGGTGGCTGTAGTAAGAATGATGAGTAAGAATTTGTTGTTTTGGTGCTAGGAATATGTTTGGATCAGTAATCATAGCTAGGTAAGTTTAAGATAAGACACTTCGAAGACCAGCCTTCCCCTATCCCCGCTTTTGACCTTGTGTCACATTTTTGTATTAAAACAAAATAAATATACTTTCCTCTATAGTACTTAAACTTTATGAATTTAAGCAAAGTACTAGATCGCTGGCAAGATTTCATCACTTTACAGTTGAATGGTTAAATGTTACTGTGACCATAAGTTCTATGCTAAAAGTTTCTTTTCTCAGACTTCTCACTTGTGGGACTCTCTACCAGCTTTTTGCTTACCAGTCAACTTTGATCTTCAAAAATTTAAATGCAATGTTAATCATGAACTTCTATCTTATTAATTCTTGTTCTTTTAGTGTTCACTCTCCTTAATGTTTTTTTTATCTCATATTCTCTTACACTCAGTAACCCCTTGCATCTTAGTGGCTTTATTACCTTGCTTGTGGTGAAGTGAGTAAAATAAAGTGACTGATTCATAGATTTGTTTTTGCTTATCAACAAAATTTTTTTTTGCAAGTGGATATTGCATTAAAAATTTCTGATACAAATCCTACTATTTAACCTATAGCTAGGGAGAGAAGATGGATCAATACCTTTCCAAAGGGTATTAGTGCATAAGTGAAGCATTAAAGTAAACTAAAAAATGATGGTGTTAATATACACTAAAGCAGGGAAGAAACACTGTAGTCATTTTCAAAGTAAAGACTATAAAAAAAAATTCACAAGCCAAAATGGTGTAAAACAAAGAATCAATTACCATTAATTTATATGGGAAAATGTTTGAGAGTTCCCAGACCAAATATGTAATTGCATGAGATCTTTCCTACAAGTGACAGTGCTGCCATAACTATAGAAAAGTGTATCTACAATTTTGAAATTTTATGGCAAGTTTTCATGAAGTTTTTGAGTGCCTAAAAAGAGTGTGTAGCCAAATGGTTACATTAATGCTCTGACCATGAAACCCAAGTTCAAATCTCACCATAGGCAATAAGTCATAGGGACAACTTCTTGATAATATTATCCTAGGATGTCCTGGGTATGATGATAAACTACATCCGCGTCCTTGGTAAGACGATAAACTATGTCCAACAGCAAGGCTTCTGATCAAGAGGTTTTGAGGAGTGTGGAACCACCTCTTAATTGCTGGTGTTCTCAGGTCCACCCTGACCAGAGGTGGTAGCACCTGTTAGGGTCCCTGCTATGGGCAAATAGTGAACTCCCACACTGGGGCAAAAACACTATGAAAGTGTAAAAATAGGTTTTAATACCAGCAATTTCCAGCAATAAGTTTTTGAAAAAATATTACCAACAATGTCTTTAAAAAATAAATATTACTAGCAATACATTTTTGAAAAAAAATGTTACCAGAAATAGATTTTTGACAAAAGAAAATATTACCAGTAATAAAAATCTTGTCGGCATTAAATAACCCATTGAGGTTGATATGCCGTAAAGCAAAACAAACCAAACCAATCCTAGGGAGACAATCCTAGCATGAAACACTATTATTAGTGCCTGAAAATTATTCCACAGATTGACTGAAGCCTTGGAAGTAAATTTGGGTAGAAATTGTTCAGAAGCTACTGATGCTTGTGCTTGCAAGCAGACATAAGCCCTCAAATGATGGGCAGATAGAAAATCTTTTGTCTTGGTTGGCAATCTAACTATAGATAATATCTTGATAAAGACACCCATCTCCCTGATCACTCACAGGGATTTATGGGGCTCATAAATACACAATGACAAAAATTCTTTAAAAAAGAAAGGAAGAATTTACATAGTTTTACAGTCTGCTACAGATGAAAATAGCACAACATCAACTGAGTGCCCACAAAGAATTGCATGAGATAAAAATGCATGAAGCTCAGCAGTTAAGCACACTCTAGAATATCAAGCCTTTCACTTCAAGTAGAAAAGAAAAAAAACATCAAACTTCTTTGACATTGGGGCAGACAAACATAGATGGTTATTTTGGAAGTGTGAGAACACTCAAAACAATTATCCGCATCAATTAAAGGTAATTGTTTCTTTGCCGTGTACCCTTTTGTAGAACAGGCAAATAGCAACTGTCTATCTATATATAAAATTCTGTGACTTCTGTTAGACCACTTGTCCATTTGTTCATCACACACTCTAAAATAGATATACATTGACTGATCAAAATCAGATTTTGGGGAGTAGTGCAAACAGGTAAGGGGATAAAAAGAACAGGTTGTTTTATGAGGGGGCCTAGCCTAGTGCAATAAATTTTCATTAATTTTTTTGGAAAAATTAAAAGTTTTATTATTTAACATACAAAATACTCTTGCTATTTTATAAACAATTTAATGATTAAAATAACAAATACTTATTTAATAAAAATGCAGTATTGTCTTTTGCATATTGTAATAACCAAGACAGTAAGAGTAGGCTTAAGGAAGCTTTATTCTGCTTAGAATCTTTATTTCCATAAAAAGAGAAAATGTGGCACAAGGCCAAAATGGGGAAGGGGGAAGAGGTCGGTCTTCTTTCTTAACTTTAAACTTAGCTTGCTACAAACGCTGACCCAATCATACACATTCTTACTTATCTTTCTCATCACACCCACCATAATATCTCAATGTATCCATGAAAATACTAACTAGTCCCCATATGTACAATATATCGTCTGTGTGTGTGGGGGGGGGAATAAAACAACAATTTAAAAATTTTAAAAACTAGCCCCAATGAGTATTTACAGTATGAACTAATAACTATTTACAAGAAAACTAAACAAAATCATGTTAGTAATAACCCCCCACCCCAATCACTAAATATGGCAGAAACATCAGTTAATTAATTGAAATTAATGCGGGACTATAATAATATAAACAAACATTCATCCCAAGCACTCACACAGACACGCACTCATTCAGACACTACAACAAATACGAAAACACACACATGAAACAAAAAACGCCCCGCATCCACCAGAGAACTGACATCACTGACCACCTAACGAGGAAGGGGATGGGGAATTAAACTTAAAGAAAATAGGGGCAGAAATAAAAGGGGCCAATGAGCATACATACCCTAGCTAAGTTTAATGAAAAAGAAAAATAAAGAATCAAAAACTAAACCTAAGCTAACCTAATTTTGGGATGGATTGCCCGTGTTCAACCCAGGTAAGCAATATCCTGATGCCTGACAGGCGTCAAAGTGCCACTCTAGTCCAGCCCCTTTCACATGACACAAATGCGCAAGATTCACCCACCTTTTCCGAATTCTGATGAAGAAAGTCGCTGCCTTTCTGACCTAATCTTGACTTTAAGCTGATGCTTAAAGTACAAGATCAGTTGGGAAGAAGTGAACCTCTTGCCTTCATAGAATCCCTTCTAATGTGTCGTCCAAATCACGACTCTCATAACATCTAGCAAGCATAAGAACACATATTGTTCAGCCTTTGTCAACAGAGGAGCCACATTGCTACAAACAGAATTGGCCTCAAGGACAAAGAACTTTCCTTGCAGCATGTGAACCATGAGGCCTTCAACATACCTGCACAACGGCGCTACCAACCTGCAATGAAAGATGGCATGACCAATGGTCTCGACTTCCCTACTACAGTGGCAGCAGTTTGGATATTTCTCCAAGCCTGCTGTGCAAAGTCTCTTGGCAACCCAGTATCCCTCTGTATCATTAGTAGCAGCTGGTCCTGGAAATCTTACTCCCCAAATAATGAGCAGTTCAATTTCCAATAACCAGCCATCTTAACCTTAGGCTTATCTAAGTTTACCCAGACCCGGACTAGCCTATGATCCGAATAAACTATATAATGGAAATTTGGGCACCCTAAGAGCCCTACATTGACTCTCCTGACTAAGACTTGGTCAAAGTAGCTAGAACACACTTCACTAACCGAGCTGCCACTATTAGTCTAAGTTCACACTACCTCTCAAGGGTGTTCATTTCGGTATTTATCAATAAGATCAAACCTGTTGATAAAGTCCCAAAATGGTTTCACATCCAGGTTGTTAGTACCCGAATTTGGCCCTATACATTCTATATCAGCGTCAAGGACAGCATTCAAATCCCCCGCTAAAACTACCTGACGAGATGATGCCAATCTGCCAAAACAAAGCAAGTCACTCAGAATACTTATTGGGTGCATAAACCCCAATGAGACATAGAGCCTTATCCTTTATGGTAACATCCAACATGCAAAGTCTGCCCGCCGGATCTGCGAAGACAAGAGCACACGCAGCCATCAAAGACTTGCTCACCAGCCAAGAGACACCCCTCGAGCATCTATCATAACATGCTGAATAGAGGGAAAACCCCTTAGACAGAATGTCCTCATGATCGCAAGAAGAAAAACGGGTCTCTTGCACACAACATACATCCACCCCAAGGCACTGAAGGTCACGATAGAGCTTCGCCCTGCGGGACTCGGATCTCAGGCCTCAGAAATTCAAACTAGCTAACCAGAGAGATATTATCAGACTGATTAGGGTTGCTCTGCTGGATTGAACATGGTCGGGGTAAGGATACCGACAGCCTCTCCAATCAACCCATGGCCCATCTCAGTTTTGATGGTACTGTCTTGGGAGAGACCGCCTATATCCAAGGGGAAGATCAATTTTAGTGCTCTATAGAAGAAGGGGTGAACAAAAACAGGGACCCTCCCAGGACAAAATTGTTTCAGCTTCTTTAACTTCTCATGTTGTACGATCGCAATGGGAGGCATCATTTTAAAAGAGTCTATTGCCTCGTCGAGCATAGCCCAACATTGCCACACCAGTTCGAATGACAGTCAACACCCATTGGCCCCCGGGAAGTTTTTAGCTTCTTTGACGTTTTTGGCCGCATATTGTTTAATTGAGGGAAGATATTTGAAATCCTTGATTCTGTTGCCATAATCCCTGGCTTTTTTTAGCTTGGATAGGGGAAATACGGCAGACATCCTCTCCGCTATTATAAATGTGTTTTGGTAACTTCTTCCTTTTATCATTTAAGTCATGTCCTTTATTAATTGGAGGGGGCATTTCAGGTGTATTAAGGAGTGGTTTAAGGGGTGAAGGGCCGGGAAAGGGATAAGGTATAAAATTTTGTCTGAACTGGCTGGGGTCTCTATTGAGAGGGGTTGAGGGATAGGAGGAAAATATCTGGGCATAAGATGTGGAGGGAGTGACCTTTTGGACAATAGAAGTCTTACGCTGGATGGTGTCATTACTAAGAGGGGTTGACGGTTGGGAGGACTGTTTTTGTGAGGATGTAGAGGGAGTGTTTTTTCTTCCCTAGGGGAAGTCTTTTTTGGATATAGATCCTTAGGGAGTAGGTTTGAGGGGTGGGGGGAAATAGTTTCTTGAGACAGTGGGGCAGAGGCGGTAGAAGGAGTGGCCTTTTTAGATTGAGGGGCCTTTTGTTGATCTCATTTTTCTTTCAATTTCTTTATTTTTTCAGTTTTCTCAAAAGAAGGGTTGTATTTTTTCTGCAATTCTGTTAGTGTGGTTTTAGAGGCCAGGGCATTGCCCTTACTGTTGACAAAGGGATTTCATTATGGTAAAATATAATGTGCATTAGTAGTACACTAGTAAATATAAACACAGTAGAGAGAGTTTCAAATGAGCAGAGGAAGTGATAACTTCAACAATACTAAATACTGTGTGGATTTCAACATGTGTCAGTGTGTTGCAAAAAAATTCTAGTAAAGTAAAATTTCAAAAAAGAAAGGGTACCTGTAAAATCAAACACCTAATTGAATAAAATGAATTCTCCAGTTATATGAATGCAGAAACAGTAATGTCTATACCTGAAGACAATATAAGATATGACAGAAAGTTTAATTACTAATGTCAACTGATTAATTTAACATCTCAAGTCAATTGCTAGGTCTTTTTTTCTTTTTTACAATGATGTTCACTCTGTACAAGGCCCAAGAGCCACTGAATATAGAAGGTTACAGAGTAAGGGGCACAGTTCATTGCGATATGTGGGGAAGATAACAGTTGATCCTAGACTTGAACAGATTAAGAATGTAGTGCTAGGGGAGTTGGTTTTACAAAGTAGCATTTCATGAGAAGAAGCTGCTCAAGTAGAAGTTGCATCTCTCACCAATAGAATATGAAGAGAATGACAGTAGTTCACAGCAATATTCATGTCATTGAAGGTCTTAGCTGTGAAGCTTAAAACTGTTGGACTAAGGAATATAGTTTCTTTGAACACTTTCCATGGAAATAACAATACAGCAGTAAGAGGTTTGTGATGTTTTGTCTGTGAGAAATGGATTGTAGAGTGGAAAATAATTCATTGCCCACAAGAACATAGAGATGCTTTTGAACTCTGTTGAGACTGGAAAATGAAGACTTAGCATCTCCTTCCCATATATGGCAGCAGTACTCTATATTTGGCTCTTGTAAAGGTAGATGATAGCAAGATTCGGGTACTTACTGGTGTGGTACAAGGAATCTCCCATTTTCCAGCTTATTTAGCAATGGGTTACATTTACAAGTTCTACTTTAGATGTGTGGTGAATTTAAGTTCCGATAGGTGCTCAAGGCATAGTGCCATCTTGAGCGATTACCTGTTCATCATGATTGGTGAAAGTTCTGGGTCTGCTCAGTGATAATGGAAAATCATTAGTTTGATTTTTGAAGCACTGAATGTTGACCGGCCAGTTTTTCTCCCACTGAGCTGTTAGGACTAGGTCAGAAAGGAGATCAGTTGCCAAGCTCTGGTCATCTAGAGTTTTGGAGGTGCACCCATATACCTTTGTATCATTAGCATAGATATTCACAAATGATCAGCAGATGGCAGATCATTTATGTAAAATAGAAAGAGAGTTGAACAAGGTAGTGAACCTTAGGGATGCCTTTTTTGATCACTTGGGCCTTGGAGGACTGGCTGTTAACAACTACCCTCTTGAACCTACCCATTAGGAAGGATTTTATAACTGAAAAGACTATTCCAGCGATTCCATACCTAGAATTCTTGTGCAGTAAACATTTATGCCACTCCTTGTCAAAGACCTTTGAAAAATCTAATGTGAGATGTATTTGTTGTCCAGTATCTCACTAATTCTGTGAGTAATGGCAGTTAGGTGATCAGTTGTGGACAGAGCCAATCAAAACCTGTGCTGTTTATTGCTCAAGAGGTTGTCAACAACCTTTTTGTTGATTGTAGCTTCAAAAAGTTTACTGATGACATTGAAGAGGCTGATGGGTCTATACTGTGATGGGGATGATTGCTCACCCACATTCTTGTCAGAAAGTTGGTTCGCTGTTTTGCTAGACAAATCTTTTCACCAGAATCTAACATGAACATTTATAAGTTCTATCCATGCATTAAATATTGTTGTCAGACTTGGTCTGATGCTTCTGATAAGTATCTAGAAATTCTTAACAACATCCAAAGAAGAATCTATATTGTTATTGGTCCAGACCTGGCATCTCAGCTCCAGTCATTTTCCCATTGCTGTAACATAGTTTCCCTGTGACTTTTTTATAAATATTCTTATGGCTATTGTTCTGATCAGCTTTCCTCTTTTCTACCTTGACTTCATGAATTTAAGTGCAGTACTAGGTTAGTTGTTAGGTCTCATCATTTTACTGTTTAAATTGATAAGCGTAACTGTAAGTTATATTTTAATAATTTCTTCTCTTGCACTTTTTGCCTATGGAAATACACTTTCTGCTTCTTACTTTTCTGTTGACTATGATATTCAAAAAATTAAATGCAACATCAGTCATCATCTTCTGTCTGCTTCAATCCTGTTCTTTTTATTCCCCTTCATCCTAAATAATGTTTTCTCAGTTTCTTTCACACTCAGTAAACCCTTGCATCTTAGTGGCTTTATCACCTTGATTGGAGTGAAATTATTAAAAAAGAAAAAACGAAACCAAATAAATCAATGGGGATTCAAAAGAACAAAAATAGATAACTTTCAAAAGTAAGAGATTTTTTTTAGTTTTATGAATTTTCATTGCAGAAGTTAACAGAACTACCAATTCAATGTAAACTTTGATACACAAGGTTTTTATTATAAATGACAGCCTATTATTATCAGAAGTGTTAGATCAAATGATATATTTGTTTGATTTATTGGCATTTAATCCTGCAAGGATTCAGTGGATATAACCTTAACAACATATGTGATACAGGTGACACTGTAGCAAGGTCAAATTCAAAAGAAAAACTGATAGGTGTATCAGACAAAGTTGTCAATGAAAGCAAGAAAAAGAGACTAGCTATTAATTCCAAGACATAATGCATAGTGGTGAGCAAAATCAACATCCCAAGATGAGAGTTATATATTAAGGATATCAAAATTAAATGAATGTTGAAATTCAACTCTCTGATTAGTGTAGTAACAAATAATGGAAAAAGATGACAGAAACTTAAAGAGGCAAATGATGGTTTTCATAAACCAAATCAAGTATTTAGGGATTGAGGAATTATATTAAAATGAAGAGGAGAGTGCTGAACTGGGATGTAATGTGTAGCCTTCAATATAGTAATGAATGTTGGACAATTTCATCATGAGAATATAACATGAGCTTACCAAGATATAAGTCTGCTGACAATCTTTGAAAATACCACAAAGAAATGTGGCAAATGAAGAAGTTTTAAGAAGAGAAATTACAAAAAAAACTGTTGCTAACAATCAAAAAAAAGTCAGCTGAAATATTGGAACACATGAAGATGGCTTAGTGACAACAGCCTGGAGAATTAAAGCATTGGTTCATTTGGTAGGATTACAAGTTCAATCACAGCACTAAGAAGTATATCAGACTCAGTGGAAACAGGGTGAGCAATAAATGAGTAGTGCTAAAAAAGAACAAGACAAGATTACCCTAGATATGAACAGAAGAACAAGAACAGTCTATCCCCATAGATTAAATAAAGGGTTAAGTTCAAAATTCCCTCAAGATTTCACAATCTAATATTACACTATTTCCACAGAAAAATTTTATTAGAAATGAAGAAATGATTGCTGAACTGCTATGTGATATCAATCTTCCTTTGTGACTCTGAATGCTGGACAATTTCATCAAATATAAAGAAGAGATTTGAGCCAATCTTTTCTTTGTTTCTAACAAAATTTTCCTATTTTTAATAGTTTGTTTAATTTTTGAAAAACATTTTTTCTAGACTCAGGTATAAAACAAAACAAAAACAGTTTTCTACTTTAAACAACGCAACAAGGGTTAAGTCAAAATCTCCAAAAATGCAACCAAACTCATATTCAGTTAATATTTTATATACCAAAAAAATATAAATACACACTATCAGATTTTATTATATAAATCAAGGTTTTCAAAATGAAACTGTTCTTAACCAAATAATTTCAAAATTATTTTTTCAGTAGTTTCCTTGTATTCGGTTACTTCTGCTGCAGGAAACTTGTATGTTTTACAATATTTTTAAATATTTGATATTTCAATTTATTTATTGGCATAAAAACTGTTATAAACCCTAAACCTATCAATGTGAAAAACTTTGTGAAGATGTCTAGTGAGACGAGCATATTTTGAGTGTTCACAAAATTGATTTTACCAAATGTTAACTGTTTGTAAACATCTTTCAATCAAACCACACTCTAGATAAACAAAATACATTAACAATAGATCTAATCTTATTAGGCTTTCAGAGATGTGACCTTTTCACTAACTAGTTTAGTAAATATTTACATTCGTATAACAACATTAAGATTGTGAACATTATAGATTTTCTTCTTCTTCTATGTGTTGTGTCCCTTCATAACCTTAGTGATCATGACTCTCCACAATTTCCTATCCTTTGTTAGCTCTTAATAAATTTTGTCTTCTTGCTGTCTTTCTTTAACCCTGTTCTGCCATCCATTTACACAATCTTGTTAAGTAGGTAATGCACTACTTTCCTCTGTACTTCTTGCCTTCAATATGTCCTGTAAGTATCAAATTTTCCAAACCCTCTTTTCTCATTGTGCCCTAGAAATTTTCAACTACCTCTTTCTGATGTTAAGTAAAAGTGTCCTTTTTGTTTTCATTTTCTCTAAAACTTTGTCATTGCTCACATGTTCAGTCCATGGTATTCTTAGCATTCTTTTGTATAACCACATTTCTATTTCAAGTCTCTTCTTCATCTGTGAGGAGTTGGTCAGGAAGGAAATTTTAATTTCAATGAATTTAGACTTAAAATCTTATCTGATTTAAAATTTAGCATACAAGGGCCATTCAAAAAGTTCTGAGCCTCACCTAGAAAGAAGAGCCATAACTGAACATTTTTGTTGTAGCAACACACTACCACTTCTTATAAAACTAGAAAAACTAATTCAGATTTCTGTCTTAATTTCTGTGTGGTTAAGGCCCATACAAAGGTGAGAGGTGAGTGAGAAATCTAAGAATCGGCGGAACAGAGGACCGAGCAGTCATAATGCATCTTCAAGAGAAAGGTATGACACTCAAGGAAACCCATCAAGACATGGTACAAGCAATTGCTGAGGACTTCTCTTACTGTGGGCTGTAGAATTCAAGCAGGGCAGAAACAGCATAAAAGATGACTCTCAGTCAGGTTGTCCAAAAACCTCAATCACTGATAAACTAGTTGATGTCATTCACTATCTGGTTTTGTTATGAGAGACATCTTACTGTATTGCAGACAGATAGCTAAGTTCATAGGCATTAATTCTGGTTCAGTCCATACTGTTTTAACTGAGATTTTGGGGATGAGCAAGCTGTCTGCAAGATAGGTCCCAAAAAGCTGACACCAGAGCTGAAACTGAAAAGGGTTGACATTTCCAAGACACTGTGGACTCGCTCCCAGGATGACCTTTAGAATTTTCACTGCAGATTATTAACTCAAGATGAAACCTAGGTCCACCACTTTGAACCTGAATCAAATATTCAAAGCAAACAGTGGTATGTACCAATCTGGTTCTCCACTCATGAAGAAGTTCAAGCAGGCGCAGTGTCTGGTGGCAATGTGAAGGCTTCTGTTTCAGAAGGTGTAATCATGATAGACTACATGGAAAAGAGAAAAACTAATAATGGACAGTACAATGCATCAGAATTAAGACAACTGAAGGAAGCAATAAAGTCAAAACACACAGGAAAACTGAGGACAAGTGTGCACTTGCTTCAGGATAACAGGCCCATTCACACTGCTCATCTTGCAGTGGCTGAAGCAGCCAACTGTGGCTTTGAATTGCAACCTCATCTCTGTTATTCACCAGACTTCTTCCTGTTTCCTATATTCAAATCCCACCTGTGTGGTCACCACTTTGAAAACAATGAGATCATATATGCTGTAGATGAGTTTTTAGAGGACCAGGACCCCACCTTCTTCTGTGATGGGATTGCAATGCTTAAGTATCATTGGACAAAGTGCATTGATGTCAAGGTGGATGATATTGAAAAATAGTGAAAAATTGTCTTGTTTCTCTCCAAATTCTTCTGGCTGAGGCTTAAAACATTTTGAATAACCCTTGTATATATACAGATTACACTCCAAGAACCAACCAATAAACTATGGCCTTAATTAGAAGAAAAAATAAATTTAAAACAAATGGCACAGACTTCTATAAAGATCATTTTATATTTTTGAATTTCAATAAAAAACAGTTTTTTAGTTAATTTAATTTTAAAAAGAATAAAGTAATATTTGGCAATGTATATTCTTCATCTGCTGTTAAATATTCTTTTATACTGAATGTTAAATATTTATATATTTACAGTATCTCGTTTTAAAGCCAAAGATTGCTGAATTTTTTTTTATAAGGAAAGAACTAATATCACCATTATCATTAGAGATGGGGAGAACAGATACTACACATTGATCCTACCCAAAGGCCAGGAAGTCAAAAGAAGTGTAGAAAGGGCTGCTCAGTCAATGAATACAGAATGTTACCTTATAAGCAAATGACTAATATTACCATTACCATTAGAAATGAGTTCTACTTTGATACTAATCAGATGGCCAAGGAGCATAAAAAAACCCAAATCTCAAATAGCTCTGGCTTCTTAGTCAATGAATACCAAATATTTCCTTATAAGGAAATGTCTAATATTGTCATTACTATTAGCAATGAAGAGAACAGATATTATACATTGATCCCTGGCTGCTCAGTCAATGAATGTTTCCTAATAAGGGAAGGGCTAATATTGCCATTACCAATGACAGGTATCATTGTATAGAATAAAAGTCAAAATCTTGTCAGTATAAATCAATTTTCCCCTAATGAAAATGGAAACACTTCATGTGGAAATTTATAGTTACATTTCTTTTACTGATGAGACAGTATGTACTGCAATTGTGTGAAAATCCATCCATTCATAAAAACTGTACTAATTAAAATGGCAACATTTTCTTTCCTTTTGTGTCTACACATTTAAGAATGTACAACCCCAATTTTAGAGGCTGGGGAAGGGTGGACTTTTCAATCACTGAATCTATCTGAGAAGAAATATTTTCTTGCATCAATTATTGACAAAAAGGATTTTGAAGCAGTTTCACAAATCCACACCAACATAATACAAATTATTATTTTCCTTGTCTTTTGAATTTTTCTTTATTGTCTGATATTTTGTGAGTTGATTTAGCTATAACCAACAGTGAGTTTTCCATGCCATCTATAATGATACAGTAATGAGTACTTTGTTAGTAAGTACTGAGCTTCATACATTTTTCTAAGCCCAGTAGTTATCCGTAAAAGTACTGGGGAACTATATATATATATATATATATATATATATATATATATATATAAATATGTGTGTGTGTGTGTGTGTGTGTGTGTGTGTGTGTGTGTGTGTGTGTGTGTGTGTGTGTGTGTGAAAAGTGTGTGCATATAAATATAAATAAATATATATATATATGTATAATTATTTATATATTATATGCATGGTACTTATTAGAAAGCGCTCAATATCAGAGATTGAGCTAACATGTTTGGTTGGATAGATGTGAGTTTGTGACCCTGGGTTTCATGCTTTAGCTATCGTCAGACAAACTCTGATGATTGCTAAAGTGTGAAAGAAAAATTATATAACTGTAGGAATCCTGTAAATTGTTCTTTGAACAATAAATGTCTCACAGAATCTGTAGTTTACCAATGCACTATCTCATCTATTGAGAATCCTAATATTGTGAAATTTTATATTGGATGTACAAAAAATGAATTTAAATTAATATGGAGCCAACATCTGACTTCCTTCAATCATATTAAGTATTGCAACAAAACATCCATATCCAAATATTTTTGGCATTTAAAAGAAACAAATAAAATACACACAGTAAAATGGAAACTAAAAGACAACATGTAGATCTTTAAATGACCCATGTTGTTTGTGCCGACATGAAAAGTTATATATTATTAAGTTTCTGAAAAATTAAAATTTATTAAATCAAAGAAGTAAAATAGCAGCTTTTTGTAGACATTGTCTCATATTTTCCTTAAAATTAATTAAAAAAATAATTTGCATAATTAGATATTTATTATTTGATCATAGATTATATAGTTTAAAAATGCATAATTAAATTCTAATATTTTAATTTTATAGTACCATATATAGTTTATTAGTAAATATAATAAATATAGTATTTTAGATCTTTATAAATAAAAATATAAATATAAATAATATGACATAATCATATTTGAAAACTCCTTTAGAAAAATCTCGATGTATTTTGCAAAATAAGAAAATAAATAAAAAATAAATAAAGATGCCAATTGTATTGTAGTGTGACCTAAAATAAAAAAAAAAGACTGTGATGACACATTCGCATAAAAGGAAGTCAGTATCAACAGACAGAAATTTTAAACACACATCTAGACATAACTGATTTTCACTTTGCCACATAAAATTATACTTGTATCTTGATTCATCAAAAATACCAGCACCCACTTAATAAAAAATTTTGAATTCTCATTCCACCACCAAATTAAATTATGTAATACTATTTAGCTTATAAATAGAGTAAATCAATTTTTTTCGAAAGTTATTCTGCATCACTTGAGAATGAAAATTTAAAGTTTAATTTAAGATTTAGGTTTTGGTTCTGAAACATGGTACTTTCTGTGTAGCAATGAATACATATTTTTAAATAATAATTATAATATTATGTTCTACTGTGTATTGAGCACTGTTTTTAAAAATAAATGCTAAAGAACTCTGGATTATAAATGTGACTGTTCATTCCTTTTATATATATATATATATATTTTAAGGGAAGCAAATACCTTATTTTTATTTTTATTTTTTGTTATATTTTCTTTTTCTTTTTGAGACATGCTACATGGCTTTTTATCCTGCTCCAGTAAGTACCTGACTCCTCCTGATATGCTCTATTTTTATAAGAGTCAGATCAGACCAAAAATAGAGTATTGCTGTCATATCTGGGCTGGACCTGCCCAATCCTTGACAGATTTAGAAAAAACATTTACATGCCCATCTAAGCAAAGAATTATTTTCCTCCCTACAACCTCTTTCCTCAGAGATGCAATGTTTCTCATTACTCTATCACAATTTCCATGGAAAATATTCTGATGAAATACATTCCTTTGTTCCCCCATTTCAAACCATTACAGCTCAGAGCCACCATGCAAAAGCACATATGGGATATCAGAGTCTTTGTTTTTTTGCATCTCTGTCACAGGGAAAGCTGTCCTTAATGTAGGTGTTGAGTCTGTGGCGATTTATCTTGTTGTGTTTGGCTATTCATGGTGACTAACCCAGGATTTCAAGCTCTTACAGAGAGATTGAGTCATTTATCCCTGTTTCTAACAAAAATAGGAGGTCAGGTTTGGCCTGAGTTCCACCTATGGAGTTCCACCTGGAGTTCCACCTATGGAAAGTTGGGATGTGGACCCCTCATATTGGTGTAGAAGATGATATACCTGGGGACTACTTTTTTTGAGATTGGGTTTGCTGATTTTGTTTATTTTAGTGGAGTTCATATGTTGATAGTAGTGTGTTTGGTGGAAGACTAAGTAGTGAGACAGACACACTCAAGGAGATGCATGCATTAATAAGCAGAACTGTTTTGTCTGGAGATACCATCATAACAATAGCCTTCATCCTGACATCGAGAGGTCCCACTGGAGACTACTGCAAGGTTCAGAATCCATTCACAAAATAGTAGTACAATAGTCTTGATATTATACACCTGTTGATAGGATAGCCAGAAATCAAGGTAACAGAAGTCTTCTTGGGTTAGAGATATCATACTGGTCAGAGACCTAAGGTACCAAGAAAAGCTCACTCATATATATATATATACACTAGCAGTAGAGCCCAGCATTGCCTGGGGATGTAACAGTAAGAGATAGATCAAGTATTGGCCATCATAAATACTGGAAAATAAAATTGACAAAGATTATTGTTTAAGGTTGACGGGCGCTCATGTCTTAATTAGTTTTTTTTTTTACGAATTGGTCAAACTCAAACTCAAACAAAAATATTGTTTTCAATTGTTATGAGTCTACCAATTGAATAGAATTTTATTATAAACAATTGTCTTGTAAATGGAATTTTTAAAGCATCCTGAATGTAAAAATAAAGAAAAAAGTGTGTAAGACAATAAGAATCACTACCTGCCAAAAAAAAAGTGAAATTTTGTTGAAATTGGTTGAAAAATGTAGGAAGTCTGATCTCATATATAAACGAACACACACACACACACACACAAACAAACAAACAACCTGGGTTTTATAATAAGTATAACTCGATATGAGTTGCCCCCCTTTCATTCAGCGATGCCTCTTAATGATGTTTTCAAATTGATTTTGGGCAAAAACAATTGTGTTTATCCCATTTTTGGCACTGTCAGAACCACCACAAGGTAATTTTATGTAGTCGTGTGAAGTTTTGTTGAAATCGGTTGAAAAATTTAGGAAATACGATCCCATATATAAACGTACAGACACACACACACACACACACACACACACACACACACAATCTGCATTTTATAATAAGTAATATATATATATATATATATATATATATATATATATATATATATATATATATATATATATATGAGGACTAAAAGACACATTGGGAAAAGTAGGGGTAACTAAGGATGCTCAGTGGGTATATGTATCTACTACCCCCATTTGTTTTTAGAAGCAGAATTACTTTGGCAGTGGCAAGCATTGAAAAGTATATTTATTTCTAACAAGAAAAAATTTAAAGGATTTTCAGTTTGTATATATACTTAGCAATTTGACTGAACAATTAATTTTGAGCTTTATATTTTTAATGTTCGGGTTGTGCCATTTACAGCTATTTGAATTTATATTATCCCCTGACCCTACAAACTTTAACAATGAAAGGAAGTAAGATCAGAGTAAGAGCAGTGGGGTTAAGTGTATGATTAACTCCAAGTATATGTGCTAGGAGAGAGTTATAGAATTGAAGGTATTATTTACTATTAAGTTTCAATTTATACTAAGTTCAAATGTCTCCTATTAAAAGAAATTTGACCTTATAAGTACAACTAAGCTTATCACATCAGTCACTAGAAAGAAGTTAACAGTTACTTAGCAAATTAATTTGAAACAGTTAAGCGAGAAGTGAAATGATACTAGATAAAAAGATTATGTCATTCCAATTATTTAAATCTATCTGGCATTCAATGACACCTCATACCTTTCAGTTAAACTGCACATTCCATTGTAAAAGAAAGATTCTGGTTTTGATTTGATTAATTCTTTAAGATGGTGGAACTGCTAACCAGACAAGAAGCATAATGATTCCTGAGTTTTCTTCTTCAGGGAAAAAAATTCAAAAGATATGACTGAATCTTGAGAAGTAAATTTATTTTCTCTTTTAAAACCAAATACTGTAAAGACCTGAAAAAAAATATCACATATAATGTATTTTTATTGCAAATTAGAAAATTCTCTAATGTTCATATAAATTTTGTTAGAATAACTTGCAAATAATATATTCTGTGAACCATTTACCAGTAATTTAAGAGTTATTAATGTTTAATTTTTACTTTGCTTTGTGATTTCTGTAAGCAAGGATTTTTTGCTTGTTCAACACTTTCCTCCAACTATGAAATTGGTCACATGACATGAAAAGGAATGGCTATTGAATTATGGGATTTCCATCAGATATTACATTTATATATTTCCCTGACATCACCAACAATGTATATAATAAATGTCTAATTTATTAACTGTGTAATTATAGTACACTATACTGGATTGCTTATTACCTTTTCTAAATTGTTGGTACAGTTTTGCATGAAACCAAATGAGTAATGTGGAAGAAGTACCCAATTCCAGCACTGTTATTGTTATTTCCTGTCACATTTGTAACATGAGGACTGGCATTTACATGCAGCAGAATCATTAGTTAAGTTCCTTGTCCAAACGAAAAAGAAGAGTTTTTAGCAAGTTTAAATAGATTTATAAATGGATGAGCTATACTGTTGATATAATATTGACACAATATCTGTTTGGACTGAATAAAATTTACATGTTCATTATTTCTAGATTGCAAAATTGCACTCAAGAATCTTTTAGATGCATTAAATAAATAGATAAGAACATTAAATTATAATTTGATAGCAATGAATGAATTCTTTTAAATAAGTTGTTGCAAACTTTTAGAACAAAAAAGCAGAAATCAACATCAGATATTTAAATGTTGCTTTTCTGTATTCTTATAAAACCTGTTGTTGATATAAAAAAAATCCAATGGGAATTATGCCCAACAAGACTAGTGCACAAAAAAAAAGAACCACTCTACAGTATTGTCTGAAAATTAGATTTTTAAAAATATTCCTTGGGGCAGTTTTTTGTAAAAGTCTTGCTTAAATTACATTCAATATTAAAAAGCCGATTGAAAACAGAGTACTATCTTAGAAAATACAAACAGACAAAACACACAGAGAAATAGGTGTGACTCAGTTTTTAAAACTGAAATTTCATTGCAGATACAGTATTTCAACTGTACAAACCAAATTCCCAACTACGAATGAAAATGAATGTATTTCTAAAAAGCAAAAATATTTTCTGGTAAATGTGAACATAAAAATAAGCTGAGAGTATTTAATACATATATATTTTATATATTCTAATATATATATATTCTAATTATCTAATACATATATATTTTATATATTCTAAAAAAATAAATTCAAGTTGACTGTATTGGTTTAAAAAAGCATCAACATCTGAAATTATGTCAAAAATTAAGCACAAAAGGAGAAAAATATATTTTGTGTGCATTCAAAAATAAAATACATATAAATCACGTTCGTACTCATGTCACATACACAGACATTAAAAAGATTCTTTTTATTGATACGAATAAATATGTGTCTAGGTGCGTATATATCTGACATTTATAAACTTATCACTGATGATACTTTTTTTTAAATATCTATGTTGAGAGAAAAATATATATAAAGATAAATATGTAAACATTTGTATATAAATATATTTGTGCATAGAATGTTATGCCTTTGTGTGGGCCTAATGCACTTGAAGCATTAGTCATTAGCTTTTAAGAAATTCACATTTTTTCACTTCAATTAAAATATGGTACTCTCTACAAAAAAAGGTATATAATGCTCATTACCCAATTGTAAGAATTTTTATTCAAGCTCCACTTGCAAATACCTAAAATCACTCCAAACAAATAATAAATTTTCAAAATTACATCAACGAAAATTGAAGTGGTTAATGAAGAGCTTATGAAAAGGATACATTGGAGATTGGGTTAAGCTCAATGGTTAAAATGTGGATTTATGTATAAGTTCTGGTCTTCAATTTTCAAAATTAAATAATTAAAGTAAGATTAACTCTAGTATGATAAAAGTCATTAAAAGTCAGGCTTTAAAAAAGAAAAACAAGGAAAAAGACATTTTCCCCAATAAGAAGCTTCATAATTACAAAATTTACAACTACTAAATTGATTGACAACGTAATTTAACAGTAAATTGCATTTGAGAAAAATATATTCACTTAAACACTAAATAATATATATATATATATATATATATATATATATATATATATATATGACCCCATTAACCACACCTGTAACATTCTGCATTTTTAAATGGACAGTTATTTCCAAGATGTCATTTACTACATCTGAAGCAAGGATTTATTCTCAGTTTTGTACATTGTTCTTTGCTTGTACTTATGCACATTCTTTTTTATGAATTTCTTCAGCATCATGTTTCAGATTTAGCATTTCTGACAATCACCCACTATTTATTGCACTGTAATATTATTTTTTTGTTCAATTTTTTAAAATATTTTTACTTGTATTTCAGCATCGTTTTTAGGTATTAAACCTTGCATGAAAATTAATCCTTTGAACATATCTGGAATCATTTTGTTTAATCTGAACCTTTCACATTCTTTATTGATACCAACATATGTGACATCTTCATTCTCTTTTTTCTGTTAGATTCAAGCAATGAGTGTTAAACAGAGAGTTCTTGTCACTAAAGATTTTTGTCAGAATGTGTACCATGTCTTCAAATGTGATTTCATCTGTAATTGCAGTAATTTTCATACTCTGTTGGACCTGAATATTTGTTCATATCTACGAAAATACACAGAAAAAGTCAGTCCCTCATCATGATTTCATATAAATTTTGATATGGTGTTTGGGACAGCATCTGGTGTAAAAGACATTGAAGAATGTATTGTTCTCTTCAGATTTATATCCAGCAATTCCTGTTGCTGTTTTTGTAGTTCTATCAACAGTTGGTTTTGTTTTTATTGCTGTTTCTGTTATTGTTGTTGAATTTCAATAATAGAAGCCAAAATTTTCTCCATATTTGCAAGCGTATATTTTTTGGTATTTATTTTTAAACTAACATTGAAATTCTTGTAACCCCAGTTACAACTCATATGTGTTTCCAAAACCCTTGTTACAACAATTAGAAGTCATAAGAGTTCCGAATCCTTGACAAAATGGTTATAAATCCTGAGTTTCAAATCTCCCATCACTACTATTCTATGGCTATTGTTATAACATAATCTTGCTTATATAATGTAATTTATATAAGGATTCTCTATACGAATGCTTGACTACTTGCTATGATGCCTGCATTAGTTAGTCTGAAGACTAACACCAAATGTCTTACAGTCTTAACCCTGACCTAGAGCTCTTTATAGTAATGGACTAGTTCATATAGTCACTGGTATTATTTACTCCACAACAACATGTTTGGGACAATGTCTTATTCAGTCAGTCATGTCTTGTTGCATTGCATCAAGAGGTGCAAGAGACATGGAATAATTTATTACAAGGTGATAACAATTGTATGCACTCAGATAACAAGTTCTGTACATTCATGTATTACAGACATCTGCCAAGATCATTTCATTGTAAGGACAGTAACAGCAGACCATGCAGCTTCAGAGTAGAGATCAGAGAAAGTGGAAGCTACAGGAATGTCAGTATTGATTGTTGGAAATCATTTACTTGCAATATGACTATTAAATATACACATACCTCTATCCAGGCTTCCATTTACACTGCAATACCTTTGCATATGTTTCCAATGGTGTTGAATGGCACCCAGTAGTGTAGGATTCCCTGTATTACTTGCTTGCTTTTGGTGTGTGCAGATATGATGTGGAACTGTAGCATGAATGCTTAAAACATTGTTCAATCCATTCTGCTACTATTCCTGAGCTTGAAAGAAGTTTCAGTGTAGTCAAAGAGTACAGAGCAAGCAGATGTTATGATATGGGGATGCACACAGGCTACATTTGTTCATTGAGAGCCATTTAGAAAGGGTCAGATTTTGTGGGTCTTCTTGAGGCTAGATGGTCTAAAAGGTAAATTTAATCACCTGACATTAAAATCTTCTTCACAGTATATAAACCATGAACATGCAATCCCACATTTATTTCAAACTCCAGACCATTAACAAATCAAAAGCTCCACCAACTATCTCTTAAGTTACTATTTTCTTTCCTTGAAAACATTACACACAATTTTCACAAGTTCATTTACAAGTTTTCACTTGACATGAAACATTTTACTTGTCATCAAGAGAAATTCACCAACAGACATTCCCTCTCTGTTTTGTTTAATAGCACATATTTAAATGAAGTATTGATGTCTGATATATATATATATATATATATATATATATAAATATGAATATAGGTAACTATATTCGTCTCGAAAAACCTTTGAGTTTTTGATTTGCCAATAATCAAATCAATTTTGAAGGAAAATAGGTTTTAAAATAGAAAGAGCTAGAAACATGAAAGTCTGTATAAAAAAATCGCACAGATACAGGTTTAAAGCCCAAAGAAAAAAAACCAACACGAGTAAACAACTAACTAAAAGAGCTTAATACAACCATAGAGCAGACCTAGATACACCTAGTGAGCCAGATAAACCTACCTAGGTTTCACCTAAGCGGATCGTCAGGTTTATCTATATATATATATATAAACTAGGTTTAAATTTGCAAATGGTTCCGTCAAGTCCGTGTATTTTGGTAAATATCGCCTGTAGAAATTTACCAATCCCAAAAAAGACTCCAATTCTTTTTTATTTGAAGATGTAGCTACTTTTAATATTTTTTCTATCAAGGCTTGGTCTGGTGATATACCTTCTTTTGAAATGGAATAACCTAAAAAACATATTTTGTTAGAATTGCTTACACATTTTTTTCATTTATCGTCATTCCAGCATTTCTTAATCTATTCAAGACTAAATCAGTTTTTTCTTTTAATTCCTTTTCATTAGCAGCTCCTATGCATATGTCGTCTTGGTAACAAACCATATTTTGTACCTTTCCTAAAACCTGTTCAATGGCCCTTTGAAATATGGCACTTGCAGTTTTTATGCCATATGGCATTCTTTTCCATCTTAGTAACCCTATTAGCGTATTTATCGTGGTTACTTCTTTAAGTTTTCATCTATTGGTATTTGGTGGTATGCCATTTTTAAATCTATTTTTGAAAAAATGGACATCCCTGCCAGTGCATGTAATGCAAGTTCCACATTGTGTATGGGATATGAATCCAAGCATATCTTGTGATTTACTCCTATTTTATAATCTCCACAAATACGTAAATCACCGTCTGTTTTCCTCAAAACTACAATTGGTGATGCCCACTTGCTACCTCCAGGCGGAACGTTTTAGAAGGTCTTGTTCTACTAGTTTACGTAGTTTTGTCACTACTAGCGGCAATAAATGTACTGGTAATTTTCGTGCCTCATAATAAGAGGGGGAACATTTTCTTTTACTTTTATACTTGCTTCATAGTTTTTTAACTTTCCAGTTTTTTCCATTTTTATTTCATTAATTATCTTAATAGAATTCATATTAAGCATGTCATTTCCAATAAGGCCATGGTTTTTCTTGCAACTTGTAACAATTACAGGAATTACTTCAAATTTTTCTTTTAACTCCAATGAACCTTCAAAGTATCCTAATATTTTTATAACAGACCCATCAAACTGGCGGAGTTGTAAATTGCTTTTTCGTAAAGGTGGCTTACCAATGTATTTCCAAAAATTTTTTGGTATGAGTGTTACTTCACTCCCAGTATCCATTTGCATATCTAAATTGCAGTTATTAATTTTAGCCTTTACTATAATGTCGTTTTTCTTCTGTGCAATAGTCTTATTTTTCACAGTAAAAACTTCTCTGTCGGTGTCGTTTTCTTCAACTTTTTCAACTTTTTTCTTTTTTAATTTATACACTGCTTGAAAGTGGTTCTTTTTTAAGCAATTATTACAAGTTTTCCCAAATGCTGGACACTTTTCCTTTTTCATTTTGTGTTCACGTCCACAACACATAATTTTTTTAATTGTTTAACTTAAGCAAATCAATAAAGCCACTAAGATGCAGTTTGTGAGAAGACATAAGAAAAATAAAACATTATTAAGGAGAGAGAACAACAAAAGAACAGGAACTAAGAAGACAGAAGATAACAATTGACATTCCATTAAAATTTTTGAAAATCTATCTTGAGTGGAAAGCAAGAAGCGAGAAGAGAGTTCCATAAGTGAGAAGTGTGATAATAGTAGCTGTTAGCATAGAATTTACATTTACATCTCGCCATTTTGATTGTAACATGATGAGACCTTGATGCCAATTTAGTACTGTGCTTAAGTTCATAAAGTTTAGTTTACCATAAAAGAAAGTTCATCAGAACAATTATCATGAAAGTATTCATAGAAAAAGGGAAGCTACATTACAGTGGTGGGAAAATCACTGAAGTTGAGATACCAGGTCAGGACCAATAACATTGCAGATTCTTAAAAATTTATTAAAATAAAATATGAAGTGTTTATTTTTATTGTTTGAAGACATTTTGTTAGATTTAAACTTTTTCATTTTTCACTTTCTTCAAAAAAGAAGTTACAAATAGTGATACTGAATGATAGCAGGATATAGAATAATATCTGAATAAAAGTGGGTACTATAAGACAAAATCAAAAAGCAATTCAACTGCGCATTTCACCTCTTATAGTAGGTGCCCTGTCTGTGAGAAAAGAGTGTTTGAATATAGAGAAGAGGTAATAAAGAATTTTATCAGATGCTTAGTGGTGGTGTTTTTAATACTGAAGTTGTTTAGCATCTGCTGGATTTGAAATTGAGACCACTGAGAGTAGACCTCTGTTTTTCTTTCTATCAGTTCATATGCCACATTGTGCTACTAATATTTTTGCTGTGATATTTTATATGAGTTTGGTCTAATGTTGACTATTGAGAATTGTGAGATCAGTGCACTTTCAATGCATTTTCTTCTTAGTAAATTATTTTCTTTTTTAATCAGATTGGCATTTTTTAGGCTGAAATTGTAGTCTGGCACTTCAAGATTAAAATTTTAAACAGATGGATTAACATGTTTGTTCAGATACCATGAAACTTTACACAGTGATTGTTTTGAGTTTCATCTCCCACCTATGACTCGTGGTGCAGGTACACTAGAGGTGAGAAGGGTGTGGTCTAACATCAGGCTACAGGAAAGAAACCTACAGGATACCATTATAATCTAGAACACAGATGGCTGCCAGTTCTTGAAACACTGATTAGTATCCACTTATCTGCCTTCCTTGCATACAGAATGCATTTCATTTGGGCTTTCTCTACAAAGTATTACTTTCTATTTCCTGTGGAGATTTCAAAATTTGGCAAAAAATGGATCTAAAACCCGAACAAATTGAGCCTTGTAATATGAATAAATCAGAAAAAAAATTGTTTCTCCAGAACATGGGATCTTCTGTAAAAGTATTCAAAATAGAAAAGAAAAGTCTTCACTGATTATGCGGATTTCTGTTTCTGGGAATTGGAAGCAGAGCAAATTGCTATTTTGGTTAGAAGAGAATCAAGGAAAGGTTCTGCTCATTATTTTTAGAAAATGTCTGCAAGTAGAAGAGAAGAGTTTATATGTACTATGCTGAATAATTACATATTTGGTAGCAAGAACACTGACCAAATAGAGCAGATGGTATCAATACATACAGCCAGTACAGAATGACCTTGACATATTACTTATTCTATTCTATAATGCCAATATATGTCTGCTTGTTTGATGGTTAAAACTAAAGTATTTGCTTTCAATATTTCTTGTTCAAATTTGTCCAAAGATTCTGATTTTCAGCATTGACTTTGTTATTTGCAAATATTCCAATAATGACTAATTTATTTGTTATTTTTGAAAATGTTTATACAATCATTACATGAATATCTACCTATTTTCCAAACTTTAAGAGATAATTTATTTATTTATTTATACATATATATATATATATATATATATATATATATATATATATATTTAGAAAAATATGACAAACTGGAAAGGTTTTATTGTGACTCATTTCATCTGTACATCATCTACACATGCACATGAAATGAGAAATGCAGGCAGCTTCAAAATTTTTGAAAGAATATTTTTTGAGAGATTTTTTTTATTTTTCTCAATCTAGCTGAAATCATCTGTATTCTTATTCTTTTTATCTCCATCACCTTTGTCCGTGACTATCCTACATTGTGACAACAGAAAATCTACCAAGAATGGTGATATATTGTAAGAGCCTGGATGCAAATTTTTTCTAAATACTGTTTGTTGATATATAAAATTATACAAAATTATATATCATATATATATATATATATATATATATATATATATATATATATATATGTGTGTAGGAAAAAAAAGTTGACAATGCAGCTGGAGTTTTAAGAATATTTATTTAGAGTAACTAAGTTAATATTCTTAAAGACCACAGCAGCATTGTCAGTTTATTTTTCTTATATGGCATATGTAAAAAAAACTTACTTTATTATATTATCTAATCTATTAATAATACACAGATATATATATATATATATATATATATATATATATATATATATATATATATATATATATATATTTATACATATATATATTTTCTTCTTATATATTTTTCTTTTTAATATATAAATTTTGAACAGATATATATATCTTTTATATATATATATATATATATATATATTAGATATTAAACTGAGAAAAAAAATAATATTGTTCTACTCTGTATTGACATCACTGTACTTTCAATGCATTTTCTTATATATATAAATTATTTTCTTTTTAATTGTGGTCTGGAACTTTTTTAAAATAGATTGAAATTTTGAACAGATGGAAATGAAAAAATAATTACAAAATGGATTGTAAATCTTTTGTTCTTTGTTATATATATATATATATATAAAAAGAAGAGAGAATAAAACGTTTTTATGTATATATTTAAAAAAAATATATTATATATTTTCCTTTTGTATATATTTGTTTCATAACACAAAAAAGAGAATGTTTAACATTGAAAGATAAGAAAAATAAACTTTTAATAATATGGAAATAATAGCCTAAAATAAAAATAATATTCCAGTTCAAAAAAAAACGTTTGCAGTTTCTCTGTATTGTTGAACAATTATATCCTTCTTTTATATATATTAAATGTTATATAAAGGAGTGTTTAGGATCCTCTCTCCATTTGTCCCTTTGTTTCCTGTTGAGGATTGGGTTTCTTACTTCTAAAGTTTTTCATTCTCTTTCATCATACCTGGATGATTAAACAAAATATATATATATATATATATATATATATATATATATATATATATAATTATTTATATATATTTTAAAAATATGGAACCATATTTTTAAAATAGATAAATATATATATATATATATATATATATAAAAAAGAACATAGAAGTCAACACTAACTCTGTTTTGTATCAAGCACTGCTTTATAAAAATGAAAAATTTATTTGGGTCAAGTTAATTTATTTTTTTAAGAACACTTTTTTTTAAATTTTATTTATTTATTTATTAACGTAGTAAAAATTTATTTATATCATTTTGTTTTGGTTTGAGAATTTAATTAAAGAATTTGTTCAATTTTGGGTTGGTTGTTTGTAGTTCATTCTAACTATTATTTTTTTAGTTGAACAGTATTTTAAAAAAACAATGAAGAAGCATGGATAAAGAAAGATGGGATATTTGACACTACAATTTTGATTTTGCAGAGGCATGCGTCATAGGCTTTACAGAACTGAGCAAAATAATAGATAAAAATGACACAAGACTCTACACGAAAATCTTAAGAAACTGTAACAAACAAAAACACAGACAAAACTAGAAAAGCAATAATAAAAAAAATAACGGACATAAAAAAAACCTAAACGAAGTAATTTCCTTTTTCAACCTAAGAGAAGGCACATATAAACCATACAGAAAACCTAACGATAAACCACTCCATACACATTTCCAACCATCCGTTCTATAATCAAACAGATACCAAAATGATTAACCGAGGCTGAAATTCCTCCAATGAATCCCTATTTAACAAAGCTAAAAAAGACTATGAAACGGCCCTAAAAGATAGCGGATTCCCAGCAAAACATACTCACCACAGAATAAAAAAAAGACCAACAGGAGAAGAAATATCATATGGTTCAACCCACCGTAATATATATTTTTTAACAAACACTCCCAGAATCAACAACAAAATATTCAACAAAAATTTCAGCTACAGCTTCTCTCTTAAAAAAAAGCTTTCTAAACCCACATGCAACTGCAGAATAAAGAACGAATGTCCCTTTTGTCTACAAAACAACGTTATACCAAGCCACGAAAAATCACCAGATAACGAAGAAAAAGTATACATTAACTTCCCTTTTATATATATAAAACATATAGTAAATATAACAGTATATTTCTAAGTATATCTGGGAAATAAAAAAAACAAAAAACATCACACCAAAAATATCTTGGAAGATAAGGAAAAAGTCATCAGCTCTTGCAAACTTTGCTTGGAGGAAAAATCCTCTTACTCCCCGACCAAAATAAATTATTAAATAAAAGATCCGAGCTCATCTCCTTGGCATTTTTTTACTACGTAACCTTGAAAAACGGAAAAAATAAAATAAAAACAAATACAATAATAATAAAAAAAAATAAAAAAAAATAAATAAATAAATAAATAAATAAAATAAATAAATAAGTACTATGTTGCTTAAAACCGAAAACCAAAAAGAGAAAATATAAAATAAATTGACTCTTCATCCAAGTAAATAAATAGGCAAACCAATCCCAAATTTAAAAAACTGTTCCCGAAAAAAAAAAAAAAATAATAGTTAGAATGAACTACAACAACCAACCCCAAAATTGAACAAATAGATTTAATAAATTCTCAAAAAAACAAAACTAAATATATATATAAACAAATTTTTATACATAAATAAATAAATAAAATAAGAAACAAAAAAAAAAAATAAATAAATAAATAAAATAAAATAAAAAAAAATAAATAAAAACATATAACTTGCCCAAATAAATGAACATATATATATATACCCACAATACATATATATATAAATACATACATATATATATAAACAGACTATATTTATATATATATTCATTTATATTTATATATATATTGATTTATCCCATAAATATAAACCTTAAGACTATATTTCCTATATATATAATATATATATGAGTTAAAATGCTACCTAATTTATTTATGCAAGACAAAAATGTATAGAAAGTGATTTAATCACTGGATCATCAACATTCTTGCAACATTTCATCTTTCTTTACAGATGTTCTGTTATCACAATGTAGGATATTTAATAACAAAAGGGATAGAAACCTAAAGAAAAAGAAACTAAATTAAACTGGTTTGACTATATACTGAAAACATATATTTGCATACATATATGTATACACAGACACACTTTATAGCTCTGTTATATTATACTGAACACTATTTTATTCACACCAGCACTAAATGTGTGATATTATATATTCATATGTTTGTGTATGTGTGTGTGTATGTGTGTGTCTCTTTGTTACTGACTTCTTGTCATTAGCAATTTCCATTCAGATATACAATGAGTTTCTTCTCCTTCTATGTGCTGTGTCTCTTCAGGATGTAGGCAATTATGGCTCTCCACAATTTCTTATCCTTTCTAGCTCTTAGTAAGTTTTGTCTTTTTACCATTCCTCCATGCTTGATAGTAAAGTTAATCCTTCTTTCCATCTTTTCTGCTTGTCTTCAATATATCCTGTGAGTGCCAAATTCTCCATGCCTTCTTTCTTTCTGAAAAAGCAAACAAGATACAATTTTTCTCTTGAACCTATTCCATTTTTTCTTTTTTTCCACCATAGAATTTCTTGTTAAAAATTATATCAGCTGACTCTTCTTATCATTTTTTACCAAACTTAGCTTTGTATGGCACAATGCTACAATTTGAGTATTATACTTACTAGTGTAGTAATGGTCCACAAGACAAGATATCTTATTCATTATATGTTGATTTTTTTAGGGATTTTTTTTTTAAAGTAATTCACCCCAAGCAAGGTGGGAGTGCCACTAGTATGCAAGGGGTTACAGAGGATTGAGAACAAGAGTAAAGAGGTGTGTTTGGGGAAAGGATACAGAGAAAAATGGGGAACAAGATCAGGGTGTCAGATGTCAATTGACATTACACTTGAATATTTGAAGATTATAGTCATCGAGGAAGCAAGTAACAGGAGAAGAAGCTGTTTGAGTAGAAGAGATGGTTACATTTAACCATTTTGACAGTGAAAGGGTGGGACCAAGAAAGGACATGGCACATAAAAAGAAAGAAAAGACTATGAGGAGCTCCCAAATATTTAAATATGAGGTGCTACAAGAAATAAAAAGGTAAGGTGCAAAATAAAGTTTTTATTAACATGAACAATATAAGTGACACAACAAAATATTGCATGATACTTACAAAACATGTTTGTTGTTATTAGAGAAGATTTCTAACTTTAAGTCAAGGTGATGCCACTGATTAATACTTAAGAATATCTTTTCTTCCTCATTGTACAGTTCTTATTCAACATGTGTAGGAGTCTGGATTGTTGGTTGTGTAATAAAATAAAATAAGACATATCTCGGCTGATTTGCAGGCAAATAAACTAACATACTCAAGAGTGAGAGCCGGATGTAAACGGGACAAGGCCCCATCACAAAATGACCATTATCGTCATTTGCGCATACAGTCAAAAAATAAAATAATATTTTAAAGTATTTCTATTTTTCGGCCAATAAAAATGCTTCCCTCCTAATTATACTCACGTCATTTTTCAAGCCTGTTAAGCCATAAAAAACGCCATAAAAGGGGTCACACAGGGAAGTACTAGCAGTCAACAGGAGGCCAGGGAAGAGATCTGTCATGGTCAGCAGCAGTCAGCAGGAGGAGCCCCACGCCAACCAGTGAGAACTACTATGAGAGATCAACCCAGATCGGCAGCCAGCTTATGAACTATACCACAAGGTAGCTGTCCCAAACCCACACATTCTTATTGAAATAAATCACATAAATCTATTTCTGCTGTTGTCGTATTTCTTTCTTGCAACCATATGCTTGTCTATAACAGTTGTAACATGTCTGGCATCTACTATATCTAAACCTTTGATTTGTTCTCTTGTGCGCCAAGGGCAATAATTCACCCGGTTCATCTAACCATTAGAAGAGGGGTTTTATATAAATTCCTACAATTGAATATCCCTGATAATTTTAAAAAGAATCATTATGATTCAAAAAGTTGTTTGTCTTATTGAACTTTTCATGTTTTTATTATTGCTGCTCTATTTCACTAAAAGATTATACTTTATTTTCATTTGACTGCTATTTATGGAAGCAAAGTGAACAATTATTTTTTTTAAATCTGTTATGTTGTGTATTTCTCTCTGGGTAGTAGCAGTCGTAGCACTAATGCTGCTTTGTTCACCCTCTGCTCTCTATTTATGTTGTCATTCTCATTTGCATATGATACTACAAGATCATTTCATCCCTAGCAAGGTGATAAAACCACTAAGATGCAAGGAGTTACCAACAACAAAGGACAATAAAAGAACATGATTCAAGGAGACAGAAGAGGACAGTTGATGTTGCATTTCAATTTTTGAAGATTACAGTTTATCGGAAAGCAAGAATCTGGAAGAGAGTTCCACAGGAAAGAAGTGCAAACAAAGAAACTATTAGTAACCTTATGGTTACACTTGACAATTTCAACAGAAAAATGACAAGACCTCAGTGCCAATCTAGGACCATACTTAAATTCACAAACAAAAAGGAAAACTTGCCAGAATAATTGCAGCATCATAACCTAATCTAACAAGCTTATATCAGTGGATGTCAGATCAAGGCATGGGAAATATAAAAAAAAAAAGCTAACATTGCTAAGATCTAAAAAAGACAGGAAATTGTGGGGAGCCATAATTGCACACATCCTGAAATGACATGTTTACTCAGTGCCGGAGAGTGATGACTGGTGCAAAGTTGTGATAAATCCAATGAAATGAATTTAAAATGAAAGAAAATACTTATGAAAAACTAAAATATTGACATATTTTTTTTTGTCAAAGTTGTGTCCATTGGGTACAGAAATAATCATAGATCTATGCAAATTACTTTTCTTTATTATATGGAAACTACTATTGACTTCTTGGGAAAGACAGTGAAGTAGTATTCATTACTTTCTCCATTGTTTTGAATTCAGAGCAATCCTTTTTGTTTGGTTGTCATGCAAGTTTAGTGAGCTCTGTCTACCCTATTTAATATAAAACTAAAGGGAGAAAAAAATGGATTCATGCCTATCTTTCCCCATTCTTATATTAACTTCATGAGAGCCACTCAATGTAGAGGGTAACTGTTAAAATAGTTATGATGAATAAGGTGGTAGGAAGTGAAAACTATGAGTATAAGGTGGATAGATAATGACTGACCCATGACTTGAAGAGGTTAAGATTGGGAAGCATCTATGTGGGAGCCTGTTCAACAAAGTAGCAACAATTGGAACTTCAACTCAGCAGGCCAATTCCTCTTTCCAAGCTGATATTGTAAAATGACCCACACATGCACATATTTGTAAACTTGTATTCCGAGTTATTTTCTCTTTTTCAAAATTCAATTCTACATTGTATACGCTTTCTCCATCTTGAATTTCACAAGAACGCTGTTGGTTTGCAAGTGGACATTTGGCTTTTATTTAACATTTCTCAAGTGATATCTGCTGTGTCTAGTCTGAAAGTAGACAACTGCAGGATTACAGATCTGCTCTAATATTGTCCCAACTTCAAGTATTTGTGAAGTTATAATCATTTGAATTCACACAGGTTTAATCATTTGCTTTTAGATGATCAGTTCTGGATAGTTGCTCTTTCTGCCTCATTTTACTCAGAAATAATTTGAATCTTGTTCAAATGAATGTTATGAGTTACAAATAGATTTAACTTGACACTCTTTTTCCAAAATGGCTTTGGGAGACCTAAAACACAAAATTCAGTCATTTTTTGTCTCTGACACCTCCCAAAAAATGTCCTAGATAAATTTTTTCCTCCTTTTTAGTGTAAGTTCCCAAATATTAAAACAATATAAATCTCCAAAATGTAAGACAAATGTCCTCGGAAAGATATTTAAAATATAATCTGTTCTTTTTCATCTATCTCTATATAAAATTCTGTGACTTCTGTCAATCTGTCAATCGATTACATCCTTGAAAATAGCCATATATTGACTGATTGAAACCAAATTTTGTGGACAAGTGCAAACAGGTAAGGAGGTACAAATTACAATTGCTTGTACTTGTGTACATAGCTGATTACAATAAATTTCCATTATTTTTTTGAAAAATTAAAAGTTTTATTATTTAACATGCAAAATACTCCCACTATTTTAAAAACAATTTAACAATTAAAATAGCAAATATTTATTTAATAAAAATGCAATATTGTTTTTTTTCTTTAAATATTTACATATATACAAGATACCAATTTGCTCTGCATTTGCAAGAACTATTAACAAATCACAAGGCCAAATGCTTCAGAAAGTTAAAATTTGGCTCCAGACAGAAATATTTACGCATGGCCAGTCGTATATGTTGAATGCTCAATAGTAAGAAATCCTAAGAATTTATTCTTTGCTGTTAAAAAACAAAAAAAGAAATTTTCTTAAAATATATTGTATACCATGAAGCCCTATTAATTAATTAATTAAATTAAATTATTAAACTGTGAATTAGGGTTTTGTCAAAGTATTTTTCCAAACAAATCAGCTTATTCAAACTTAATTTTGTGAAATTTAATGAAACATAGAGTTTGTAAATCTAGACAAAAAAATGTTAGTAATAATTTCAAAAATACTAAATACTGTAAAGATTTCAACATGTGTTAGCATGTTGCAAAAAATTCTCGTACATTAATCATTACACACCACATATTTGCCACCCTATGCCAGGCACCAAATATCAGGTTTTGGCATCAATTTCTTTGTATTTACAAGAAAATCATAATCTAGAACTTTATTCGAATGTTTTTTTTTTTTGTTTTTGAATCCATTTTTGGTACTAAAATATCTTGGCCACCCCCAAAAATTCTCAATGGATTAAATGCAAAATTTAAGCTTTTTTCAAGAATTTTGGCCTTATCTGCAGACCAGAGTTTCTTAGCCCAAACACTTAATTAGAAATGTGAAAGTTTTGTTTTAATCTTCATCTTAAGCATAAATAACTTTAAAACAGTTTTATAATGGAGCTGAAAATCATTCAAAATGGAAGGGCTTAAAAAACCATAAAAGTCCATTTGGCTCTATTGTGCGAGTTCACTGTGTATAACAGATACAGTTTATCGACACAGCACCTAATAAACTCTCAGCTTATTTCAAAGAACTCTAAATAAATCAAAGAAATAAGAGAAAGTCTCAAGAGTCTATTCCAAGAATAGTTATAACACACTGGCAGTGTGAATATATAGGTTGTATGAAAGTGAAAAACAGGAAATCCTATCTTTTGATTCTCTCAAACCATGAATTATTCAGATAACCAAAATATGTGAATTGCTCATTACTGTCATGAATACAACTCTTATCTAACAGTTCAGAAATCCTCCCAGAAATTATGTAATCTGTTATCCTCATCTCTATTGTTTTCAAAATTTTTTAATTTGTAACTTCTCTATTCAGAACTTCAATAACTGATGCTGCAAAGAAAAAGATTTCCCTTACATATTATACAAAAGATAGCATAGGTAGGTGATGATACTTATTACACAAACACACACACACACACACACTTACATATGCACGTATATAGACTATTTAAAATTTGCTATATTTATGAACTAAGTGTGTGAGCAACACTGAGATCTTAGAGAGGTTGCAAACAAGGAGGAGGCTTATACTTAATATGAGGAAGAGGCAGCTGAAGTTTCTGGGACACATAATGAGGAAGGAGGGCCTGGAGAATTGAAAACTCATGGGTCGAATAGAGGGAAAGACAAGGGAAAACAACATGTGACATACTTGGCAGACTTAAGTGGATGACATAACATGGTCTAGGGGAGGAAGCAGTGGGAAGGAACTTGTTGAGAGCTGTGAGATATAGAGGGAGGTGGAGAACCATGATCACCAATGTCCTGAAAGGACATGGTACATAAAAAGAAAGAAAGAATATTTATGAAGGAAGAATGCTCAATATTGGAGATAGAGCATTTGTAGATGTGGACACAGAAATCAACACTGCATTGTTACAATCAGTTTCACACCTCAAGCAAGCTTCAGATCATCTCTATCTATAAAAGGCAGGATGTGTGTGTAACGAATGCACGGCCGCAATTTTCAATGGATTTGCACCAAAATTTACATGCACATGCTCCAAGTTAGTGGGAAGGCCAAGACCAACTTTGCATTTCCCAACTCCCATCGATAGTGGAAATAATTGATTTTTTCATGCTTCTATGGCAGTTTTCATGTAGTTTGTGGCCATTTTCTACTGGCCAGAGTAAGAGCCTATAGCTGGCTGCCACAAATAGGCAGGAAGATTCTATTGACCAGCTTGAGAGCCAACAGCTGACATGAATGTTAACTAGCATGCAAAAAAAATCGATAGCTGCATTCGTCACAAGTGGGAAAAATTTAAATCTGCACATAACTAGCACAATGTCTAAAATAGATAAAGATCATCTTTATCTTTATGTTTCAGACCTCGTATTGAAAAATTTCTAATTGCAAATTCATTAAGGAGATGTATCAAGAAGAATCTCAAGATTATTCATCATTTTTTCTCAAATAAAGCTTTTCATTCATGACTTAGACATCTTTTACTAAATTCATGCAAATGTCCTCAGAGACCTGAGCAATCCTTATATATATATATATATATATATATATATGTATATATATATATATATATTAATAGTAGTACTCATTCAGAAAGGCTAAGATAGCTCAACTTGCAGATATGTCAGGACAAATTGGTACCCGAGGAAAAAATTGGAAATAAAAAAGAAAGAACTAAAAACATCAGAACAAGACGAAACAAATCATCAAGTGCTTTAAGTCTATGGTCCAAAGAAAAAAACCTGAACGAGTAAAAAGACTAAAACATAGAGTGCTCAATATGCCAAGTAGAGCGATAAACTAGAATAAATCCAGTTTACCCTGAAGATTCGTTTATTCTAGTATATATATATATATATATATATATATATATATATATAATAATTAATGAAAAAACAGACCACTTTAAGGTACCATTACAATAATTCATCCTCCTTGGAATTACCCATTCGGTTTACCAAGTTCTTCGTAACTTAAATATATATATATATATATATATATATATATAAAAAGTGTGTGTATATAAATATAAATATATATATATATATATATATATAATTATTTATATTATAATTATTTATATATTATATGTGCGATACTTATTAGAAAGTGCTCAATATCAGAGATATAGCTAACATATTTGGTTGGATTGATGTGAGTTTGTGACCCTGGGTTTCATGCTTTTGCGATCGTCAGACAAACTCTGATGACCACAAAAGCATGAAACCCAGGGTCACAAACTCACATCAATCACCCAAATAATATATATATATATATATATATATATATATATATATATATATATATATATAAATAAAATAAAAAACTGAATGTTCATTTATCTTCCCTTTACTCTGAGTTCTGTGGAAATTATATCCTTTTATCAGATTTGGTTATAAAATTGAATTTATTTTCAAACTTCTTATTTTTTGTAAAAAATTGTTAATTCATTTTCCTGAAAACACCTTAATTTATGGCACAAACTAAATTTATCATAAATGAAATAACAGTTTAATTAATAATCTAATATAAAACTACAGTAGAAAACAGTATTCATACGGAAGGAAAATATATGTAATTACAGTATTCTCTTGGAACATTGCATCTATTGGAGAATGGAGAATAAATTTTTCCCCAAAAGACTGTGTAAATGATTCTGAATTCTATCAAGCCTAAAATGAGTCCAGGCATAGCAGCAATACTCCTTTTTTGGTGTAATCTAATTGTAGAGATAAAATATGGCATAAGGAGTCAAGTATGTTTTGGAGTGTTACAATAGCCAACTACTATTCCATCATCTTTAGCGATAATTTGTAGCTATGACATTCATTTGAGGTCTGGATGAACTTGAATCCCAGTAAACGTTCAAAACATGGGGACACATGAGAGCAGCCATTTATTATGACAGTAGAAAATGCGATCAGTGATGATAAAACAATACTAATTTAGTTTTTGAGGAACTGAAAGTTACTAACCAGTTATTTCTCTACTGAGCTGTTAGGGGTAAAGTGGAAAGTTTATAGTGCCATGATGATAAGTTTGAAAAGTGCATTCTTTAAAATGTTCATTCTTTATCTAATGCTAAATTTTATATGGAGGACTGACCTAACAACTCAGACTAGCTAACATGCCTTTAAATAGAACAGTGCATCAAACTTATGATGCTGTTGGGAATATGAAAGCATGGCACTATCTTAGAGACGAATGTTCATTCAACATTGTTGAGCTAACTGGACAAGTGTCATGAAATTAGATTAACAAGTTTTGAGGAGATATTACTTCTGTTAATTACTGTCAACTGAAATTCTTGGCAGGATCTTTTCATTTATATTGGGAATTTATACATCAATTAGATTGAGCTTTCACATAGTTGACAGATGCTTTTATAAATTAAAGTATTATAAAACTGACTTTTATGAACACAAATAACTGAAGTCAAATCCTATCAGAGGAATTTAATGTTTACTTTGTATATAAATCTTTAAAAAAAAAAAAAATTTAATTTGTATCAGTTTAGGCGTCATTCACTCAATCTTTGTGATGCCATATGAGGCTGTACAACATGTTGTGCTTGGATTTTTTCTTTTTAAATGCCATGTAAATTCAAGACGTGGGTGATTATTATTCTCTATAGATTCATCTTCTTTATTATCATTGAATGAAGTGGTTTCCTATTGGATACTCCAGAGATTCCTTTTCTTATTGTCTGGGAATTGTCAGGCCTTCCTGGGAAAGATAGTGAAGTGGTTTCCCATTGGATTCTCCAGAGATTCCTTTTCTTATTGTCTGTAAATTGTCAGGCCTTCCTGGGAAAGATAGTGAAGTGGTTTCGCTTTGGATTCTCCAGAGATTCCTTTTCTTATTGTCTGTGAATTGTCAGGTCTTCTTGGGAAAGATAGTGGAATGTTTTCTCATTGAATTCTGCACATTTCTGAATTCACAGTAGTCCATCTCCTTGTCTGACTGTCACTCAAGCCTAGATAATGAATATAAACCTTTCACAAGGGCGTTTGTGTAAAAGTGAATGCAAAAGACAAGGGCATCATTTGAACATGCTTCACCAATTTTCCTTCCATACCAATAACCATTATGGTTTCCATGCATCTTGTTGCATGTAACCGAGAGGGAAAATAAATACTGCCAAATAATCACCAAGGGATTACTTGGCAATCATATGGACACAATTGAATAGAAGTTGGAATATTTTGTAATTGATTTGAGAGGGAAAAATATAGATGTAGTTTTGTTTTTAAAGCTTCTAAGAATTACCATAAATATTTTTTTTATCACGATTGTTCACTCAATAGAAGACACAAGTGCCACTCAAGGTAGAGGGTTACTGAATGAGGTTGTATGAACATAAGAGAAGGAAGCAAAAAGTGTAGATGAGGAGGACATGTAGGAAATTTAACAGTTGGCTATAGACCTGAACAAGTTAAGATTGAAGTGACAAGAGAAGAATCCTTTTAGGAGACAGTTCCATCATGTAGTAGTTTTGGGAAGAAGCATTCTGAATTTAATTTCCTCCTTACTGATGGAATATGAAGAGAATAAAATTGCAAGGTAACATAAATGCTTTTGAAAATTCCAACCCAGATATGGCAGCAATAATCCATTTTTGGTCTGATCTGACTCTTGTAGAAATAGAACATGGTAAGGAAGAGTCACATGCTTTCTGCAGCAGTTCAAGGAATTGACCATTTTTCCAGTACTTAGTGATGGATTATAGATATGAGCTCCATTTGAGGTTGTGAGTGAATTTCAAAACACACTGAAAGCAAGAATCTACCTTGAAAGTTCAAACATTCAGGGACTGATCGATGATGACAAAATGTTACCAGCTTTGTTTTGGAAGAATTTAATGTTACAAGACATGATTATGACTAGGTTTCTGTGGGCAGTATAAGTTTTTAATATATTAGTATACTTTAGTAAGGCAGTTTTGAGTCTGTGTGTTTTAGTGTTTGGGTGTAACCATGCATTTTAGTAATTATCAGTTGGTGAAATTGAGTGATTATCTGCATTGGTGCAGGATTGGAAAATTTGCTTAATGTCAGATGTGCATATACAAACATTTCTCTGAAAGACTTGCTGACCTGAAATGACTTTCAACCCTCTTCCTCTGGCTATTACTAGCATCAGCACCAAAGAACACTGTTTTGCTCAAATCTAGCATTTAATTTGAGAATTAAATTCTTAACTATTCTTTATTAACTATTCAGCCAACATATTTACACAAGTCACACATTAAATATCAAAAGCTTGCATGTTCTTTGTGAACCACTCTGGTTTTACCATGCCCTGATTAATTTTATATATATATATATATATATATATATATATATATTATGGGATTAGAGGGAGTATTACACATTCTGCCTTATTGTTTTACCAGTTTGAAAATATGATTCCTGAATTAGCCTATAATGATAAAACTGAACATTTGGTAATGGAAATCTAATCCACTAGATTGACCTTTGTGATAAAATGACCAGACTGTTTTGAAACTTTGAAATTATATATATATATATATATATATATATATATATATATATATATATATATATATATATATATATATATATATATAAAAGTAGACCTTAAGTCGATACACAGAAGCAACAGTATGTTTTTATGCTAAATACCATCATCAGGATTGACAACTGTATGAAACATACTGTCGCCTGTGGGTGTTAACTTCAAGGTCCACTTTTATATTTACATATGGTCTTTCTTTGATATTGAGCACTTTAACCCATAAATATAGCATACCTTAAAACTATATTTTATCATATATATATATATATATATGAAAAATATAGTTTTAAGATGTGCTATATTTATGGGATAAAGTGCTCAATATCAGAGATAGAGCGTATGTAAATATAAATATAAAAGTGAACATTGAAGTCAACACTCAGAGGCAACAGGCTGTTTCATGCTAGATTCAATCTACCACGGCCTAACAATTGATTCTAGCATGAAACTGCCTGTCGCCTCTGAGTGTTGACTTCAATGTTCACTTATATATATATATATATATATATATATATATATATTCTCCAACAAGATATTCATTTCTGTAGTTTAGTGCTAACAGCAAGCAGAAATATTTCTCCTCCCGATGGCCATTTTGGTTGAAACTAGTCGAGGAATCTAAATGGAATAATAATAAAAAAAATGAAAGAATATTAATCTACAACCCAGTGTGTCTAAAGATTTTAATTTTTTAATTTTTCTATTGTTCAATATATATATATATATATATATATATATATATATATATATGACAGCTATTTCAATTTCTGTATTGTCTTTCTTTTTCCAGTTTGAATTAGCATATAATAAGACAAGAGGTAAAACTGAGTATTTAAAAAAGAAAATCTAATCCATCAAATTTAGTAACATGATAAAATTATAATCTTTTCACCCTCCTACCCCTCAAAGCCTCAATATCATTAATCCTCATGTTGTTCCTTCTTGTGGGGTCGCAGTTCTTGCAAGTTAAGCATGGATTTTTTTCTTTACTATTTACACCATAATTTTTTGTATATCATGAATTATATTTTTAATTAAAATGTATTTACTATTTTGTTTGGATAGAAGGGCTTTACTTTTCTTATCATAAATTTTACTTAATTTCCTACGTCAATTTCTAATATTTACATTTTGACCAATTCCTTTGTATAAATCTAATTGATTTGTTCACAAATGTTTACTTTTAAAATGTTATTGCTTGATAAACCTTGTCAAATTAAGCACCAAGTGTTTTTAAGTAAGAGGCTTATCATGATAACAAAATCTCTTCCTTAAATTTTTTCACTTGTTTTTGAGAATGCTCAAACAGAGTAAAACATTAACAAGAAAATAAAAAATTTAAACATCTGACTGGTTTTCATGTCTTCAATCATATATACTTTTACATTAACAGCAATAAGAAAAGAAGCATATTTCCACAAATCACACATAAAATATCAGAGTTTTATGTGTTCCATGTATGATTCTCATTTGGCCTCATCTGCATTGGTGTATTTTTTTTCACTGTCTCTTTATATTTACTAAAACATTTTCTGGTACAAGGCTAAAAATGGAGATGCACTCAGTGAAAAAAGAAGGCAATAAACTTATCTTGCTGTGGTATGTTCCTGAAAGAATCTAGCTGTGGAAATTGGCCTTATAGACATGGTTTGATCAGTATATTTATCATCTCTAAATATTTCTTTTGTTTTTTTATACTATTGTTCACCCAATACAAGGCTCAAGAGCCACTCAAGGTAGAAGGTTACTGAATGTTTATTTTATGGATACAAGAATTGTAGATTATGAGGATATGTCAGTTTGTTTGTTTGTTTAGTGGCATATCAACTCCTTATGGGTCATTTAACACTGAAATTTAATTTTCTGGGGAGAATTAATAATTTCATTTACAAAAATGTATTGCTGGTATTTTTACTCTAAAAAGTATTTATATACTTTCATAGTATTTTGACCCCAGTTTTAGGGTTAACTATTTGCCCATAGCTTGCATCCTAACATGGGCTACCACCCCAGGGTCAGGGTGGACCTAGGAACAACAGCAATTAAGAAGTGGTTCCTTGCTCCTCAAAACCTCCTGATCAGAGGCTGTGTTGCCAGATGTAGTTTATTGTCATAACTAGGATGGAGGATAATGGTTGTCCCTAGACATGAAGAGGTTAAGATTGTAGTGTTTGGGGAAGTAGCCACATGGAAAGAAGCTGTATGAATGGAACTTCTTTCTTACCAATGGAATATAGATGTGTATATGGCATGGAAGGTTTTAGTTGCAAATGTCTGAACTAGTGTAACTGGAGAATGTAGCTTGTCCGATAATTTTCCATGAAAATGGCAATAGAGAAGAGAAAGTCCTGCAATATTGCATCTGTGGGAAAGGGGCTGTAGAGTGGAGAGTAATTCATCACCCACAAGAGCAGGCAAATTCTTTTGAAATCTCTACAAGCTAGAAAGATAGGATTGGGGAGCTTCAATTGCTAAGTCTGCAGCTAAGAAAGTTGTTTCACTGTGTCAAGCTAGACAATTTTTCTCACCAGAATCTACCATTTGTTCTTGCTTTGAATATTGCTGCCACATCTGGTTTGGTGCTCCTGCTATATATTTAGAGATTCTTGATAAACACCAAAGAAGAATCTTCAATATTATTGGTCCTGACAAAATTTATCAAATAAATTGTATACAGTGTAAAAATGTTTATGTGGGGGAGACATCATGTGATGTAAAAGCCCATATCTAAGAACATAAAAAGAGACTTACATTTAAACAATCAATCTCTTTCATTTTGCATTGAAATGATGCTGGACATAACTTTGATTTCACTAATGGCACCCTAATTAAAAAAGAACATAATTCTTTAAGGAGATAATACATTGAAAACTTAATAATAACATTATTACCAACTTTAAGCACAAAACATTACATCTCCATCTTCCTTTGAATCCTTTCTTAAAGAATCTAACTTATATCTATCTAATATAAAAAGAATACATTCTTAAGCAGGCAAGCCATAAACTAGAACCCTGCAATTCCCCACTGTGAGGGTTGAGTGCACAAAGATGAAGATAAAAAAAAAAACAACTAGACAAAAACACACACACAATTAAAAATACACATTACCATCCATTCCCCACACAGACATACAAGAATTTACACAAACATACATACACATAGAATTGTGACATATGTCTGACCAATGAGAACTGGCCAAGGCCATACCTATAACAAGCAAGGCGATTATGCAACTGAGGTCTCTTACCAGGGGCAATGTGAATTTTCTTAGATAATCGATATAGCAGTTTTAAACAGAGGGAAAAATTCCCCTGCGAGATTAGTTTGATGTTTTCATGTGTTTTACCAAAACAAGAACCACAACTAACTGCTAAATTTGACGATTATTAACAAATTCCTATAATTGAAGCGACAGGTAACTTTGAATGAACAAATGTAAATGCATAATATTTCAATGAATGATTTTTATTTCCATCTGGATTTTTTTAGAGAATTTGTACTCGTGTCAAAAGATCATGACTTGTATATTGTGGTTAAAAGAAAAAGGATCTGCCCCAGTTGATGATATTGTAGAGGGGCCGTGGCTGTTATGTTGTTGATAGAAGTCAGACGTAGAAGAAACGCAAGTAAGGTTCAGAATACTCCTGCCCGCCGGGCCCAACTACATAAAAAGGTTGGACTTTGATTAAGTCCAAAGAAGAAGGCAAAGAAAGCAAACAAAACACAAGACCGATAATATATGTATATACAAATATATATTAATAACAAGTTACAATACATGGAAACAGTACAAAGGACGAAGTGTGTGTGAATATTCTGTATGTGCGTGTATGTGTGAATATTCTGTATGTGCGTGCGTGTGTGTGTGTATTGTGCTTAGCGTGTTTCCACGCTATCCCTTGTTAGCGCCTACATTTCGAGGTTGATAGCTGAAATCCTGAAGGAAAAAGAGAGACCCCTGGTGAAAGGGTTAACGGATTGAAGGAGTAGTTAACTCCGACAATATCAAACACAGAAACAGTTTGTCCCATACACTCACTTTGTATTGAAATGATGAATTTCCGACACCAACATGAAGAATTTTGTTAAAGAATTTCTGCAAACCTTTGATTTGACAGCATTTAACATTATAAAACAGAAAAAGACCAACTGAACAGTGGTATCCAGTGAAACTTTTAAATCCCCACAATCTATTTCTTTCAAAAATCTTCCTTACTCATGATAATAAAAAGCAGTATCATTGAATATTTCCTCCTCTGTAAGAGAATCTTTTTGTGTGATATATCCTGCTATATAAAAAATTATCATATTATGGGGATACCAGTTTCTAGGTTTAATCAAATGTTTGGCTTGGCTTGCCAACTCATCCAACGGATACCTACATTTTGAGAAATTATGACCTGAATCATGGCTATACTCTCTAACATCATCTTTCAACCAAAGAAGTAATTTTGTTTTTTGAATATGAAATTTTTGAATAACATTTTGTACCATAATAAAATAAGTACCACCAAAACCTTATCTCAATTTATCAAATTCAGTTTCAAGATGGTTGTGGAGAATTCTCTAAGAATGACAAAATTGAACCCACTGTCAAGTAAATGTCTGTAAATATCAATTAAACTATTACATGTATGCTTGATAGCCATACTAGTGTCTCTTGTGAAGGATTTTATTCTCATTCCTTGATTTCCCCTCATCTGTTTTGCCATACTTCCAAAATTTGCAAGAAATGTCAAATTTCCATCATTTCGATCTGATACCACTCATTTCAGCAGATCATTTGTCTTGGTACTTCCATAAATATCTTTTACACTCACTATTTTTGAAAATTTCAAAACTTCAATGAAAGTAAGTTTCTATTGTCTCATCATCCTGTTATCATGGATAAGTTTTCATTGCAGTTACAGTCTCATCACAAAACACTTTCAAACTGTGGGAAACTTTTCGTCCCTCAACTGGTTTTGGAAGAACCACTATTTCTGTTTGTTTTAATAAATTAAATTGATTTTTTTCATATGCAAAAAGTTATTTCACTTTTTCTCATTTTGCTGTCATTTCTTTATCATCAGAATAAAACAGCAATTCTAAACAAACCTCACTTAACCAGTTTTTAAAAAAAAAATTTTAATATATGTACATAATCAAAAAGCAAGTATAAACCATTTTTAGTAATCCAAGGATTATTTTCAACAGTATCAAATTTCTTGAATAAAGCTTGATTAGTCACAAATAACTGCAATTGCATGACCTTTCAAATGATTGCCTAAATGAACAACATTTCTAACATTCTGAAACAAAAAATTCCAAATTTAGTTTGGCAACTGGAATCATCTTAATCAAAAATTTTGGTCCACCATGTAAACATGTGATCATAATACCCAATACAGATTTTGCTAATGCCTCTTCAGAATCTTTGGCAGAACCAAATAAGTTTCCTCCTTGGTATTGTAAGCTCACTTTAACATAAACTTCATCAACTAGGATCATACATTTTTTTTCTGTTCATCTGACATTTTGCTAGATACATCATTAAGAAAATTCAGATCATCTACCTTCGAAACTTTTGATGTCATATCCACTAGTATTTTCATGCTAGGTAATTTGTAATCATCTCAAATTCTGTTATAAAGAGACCAAGATGTGGGAAAATATATAATTCAATAATTTCCGACTTGTAAACTTTTTTGCCAACTATTTGTGGTATCATAACTTTGATATTTTGTTTCAAAACCTGTCTCCTTTGTTCAAATTTTCAAGTTTTCAAGGTAGCAAATTGCTTCCTCAATTTGAGACCAATGTTGAAACATATTCATTCTGTTTTTCAGTAGGGAAGAAATGTGTGTGTGCATACCTGCATAGTAACATTCAAATGACAAGTTTTCAAATTTGAGTAAAAAAATTGGAATACCTCCAGTGAAAAAAAAAAAAACAAAAAACAGGATGAACTGTTGGTTGTTTAATTTGTAGCAGGTAACTGCTGGCACAAAATCATGATGGTCAATATCAGCACACAAATTTGGGAAATTCTTAATTCTATCTTTTACTAAGAAATTGTGAAAAATCATAATTTTGCACAATTTGCACAGAAGTGGAACTTTTTTTGTTGTCCTTGGTTTTAGTAAATGACTCAGTATCACACTTGATAGCAAATTATTGAATATTGATGGAGGATTTTGGGGTCGTGCTTTTCCATGAACAGTTTCATAACCAGGTGAAAAATACCTTTTACAAACAAGTGTCTGGGTGGTTAAGGGTATTATCTCTTGATATTACCTTTAGCCATCTTTCTCTCTCATCTTGATCTTTTGGGAGACAAAACACCCAGACCTTATTTTATTCATTATAATTGTCTCAACAGGCTGTTGTAACACAACACTTTTTGACCATTTTGAGATAATATTAAACAGTAGCACTCAAATAAAGTTTTTAACAAAATGATAGATTAATGTTTCCCCAAATTAAAAGAATTTAAGTTTTATAAATTAAAACAGTGGCTAGTCAGCTTTTTTAAATTTTCACTGTTCACTATGCATGTAAATTCAATATATATTCCAAATAATCAAGAATATGTGAGATGATTTTATATAATCTGAGCTTATAAGAAAAGAATATTTTTTTGAATGCAGCTGAAATACAAAAAGATATTTTAGGAAAAGGTTTGAAAATTTTTTATTAAAACAAATTTTGTTCAACAGACACATTGTTATTATACAGAAAAATGTTCATAAAAATTATTATATCAAAATTTATCTGAATATATCAGACAGAATAGCAGATTTGAGAAATTCAAATAGTTGTTAATAAAGTTGGAACAAGATTGAGAGATTTTAAAATATGGCAGATGGTTAGTTGAAAAAGCATAATTTTTTAAACTTTCAACAATTTGTTATTATAAAGAAAAACATTTATAAAAAATCATTTGCTATTTTCTAATAAATTTCAATCCAATAAAAATTACAAATTTATAACAGATAACAGTAAATTAGCAAATTAAAACACTGAGTAACACAGTAGTTTAATAAAATTAATAATGGAGAAAATAGTTCTCAATAAAATTCAATTTTGACTTTTTACTCACAAACTTATGATAATCCAAATGTAATTTATGATAAAATAGAGAACTTCAACTGAAATAAATTTGCTATGTATCACATCAATTATTTAGTAACCGTGAAAACTTACCCCCAGTCGCTGCTACAAAAAGTATGATTGCCTGGCCTATTATAGGTATAGCCTTGGAATTGACCCCAAAATAGATGCAATTGTAGATTAAAAAGTGCCTGTCCAATGGAAAGTAATTGTTTAGTGGAAAATATAGTTTATTTGGCTAAAATAGAGGTAGAAAACAGTAATAAAGTTAAAGAAGAGAAAATATATATAGGGTCTACAAAATGGAAAATAGGTACAATAATTATAAATTGAGTTTTAACAGTAAATACAAAAAAGTTACAGCACAGTCAGTGTATTATTGGAAGATTAAAAGAGAAGTTGGTAAGTCCCCTAAAACTACTTGGAGAATTTATTAAAAAAAAAGTAGTACTATTTACATCATTCAGACTGTTATCTTCATCTGCATTGCCATATTCACAACTGGCTTTCTTCAGGTGATTGAGAGACATATATGAGAATGGAAAACAATATTCAAGCAAAGAGAAACAATGAATATTGCTGCAAGACATGTTAAAGTTGGAACAGTGAAATCTAATGTAAACTGAGACTAATGTTGGTTACAGAATGGCAAGGAAATCAATATTAACATGTGAAATAAAATTAAATAATGAAATATATGTTTCTATGGTTGATCTCTTTTGGATTTATTTATATATACAAGATTATATTGTACTTTGCATAATTAAACCTGATATCCACCTAAACAAGTCATGATCAATATGTTTAATAAGAATATATAAGCAAAAAATCACAGAATATACAGGAGAAAATAATTATTTAAATGCAATAAATAATTTATGACTCTTTCATATGTTCAGATAATGTCCAGATAATTTTGTTTATGACCAAAACTGAAATTGAAAATCTTTTCT
>CAHIKZ030004420.1:1040000-1045000 GCA_903632075.3 Acanthosepion pharaonis | reverse complement strand
ACCCTTGGTGTCTTATCAAGTGATGATGTTGAAGATAAAATAAATGGTTTTAAAAGTTTCAAATTAATTAACGATCCTTCACTAGGGGAAAACATTGTTACAAAAGTTAGAATGACCAATCAAAATCCAAGTATAGGAAGATTCAAAAGCTTGACAACAAAATCATGTTATAATAGCTATTCAATAGTAATTGTTGGTTATTGGAATTCATTCCGTTTATACCAATTATATACTTGGGTATATATATATATATATATATATATATATATATATACAAGGTTGGTACACATGGAATAAAATTCCAATAACCAAAAACACTATTCAACATCATCACTTGACAAGACACCTGAAGTGTCAAAACAAAATTGCAACTTTTGTAGTGATTTTATAACATGCATGTGTTATAAGTCTGAATATTTAATATATATATATGTGTTATAAGTCTGAATATTTAATATATATATAATGTATATAGAGAGAGAAAGAGAGAGAGAGAGAGAGACAGAGACAGAGACAGAGACAGGGAAAGAGACCAGTAGCATACAAATCATGTATGCACTGATATGCAAGTACATATCTGCCTGCCCATGTATGTATATGTGTGCATGTGTGTGTGGTGTTTTAATTATTTCAGGCCAAACAAGGCAATAAGCCCACTAAGATGCAGAGGGTTACTGAGTGTTAGAGAATATGAAAAAATATACTATTAAGGAGAGAGAACAATAAAAGAACAGGAATTAAGAAGACTGAAAAAATGGATGACATTGTATTTAAATTTTTGATGATCAACGTAACTGGAAAGAAACTGAAAGAGAGTTCCACAAGCAATAAATGTGAGAGAAGAAACTGTTAGCATAGAACTTACAGTTGCATCTAGCCATCTCAAATGTAAAATGATGAGATCTAGCAAACTTGTACTGCATTTGAATTCATCAAGTTTAGGAAAGAGGAAAGCTCGTCAGAACAATTATCATAAAAATATTTATAGAAAAACGTGTGTGTGTGTGTATGAGGGTTTGTTGAAAAGTTCTCAACCTAACCCATTTTCTAAGAACTATGCCAGGCAAATAACTTTTCAGCACCCTCATTTACAAATACAGAAACACATGTATAGTCAGACAATAAAATATCCAAGTTAGATGTAACTTCTCATGTGTGTCTATGTGCACATTTGTAAGTACTCTATATGTTGTATGTGCATGTGTCTGACTACATGAGTGTTATTTTTACATGCAACTATGTCTATGTATATTTATCTACCTTTTGTAAATTTACTCACAGAGATAAATCAAGAAAATTCAATCATAAAATGTGATTTTGTCTTGGCCATTTTTCTTCTTGACTATTCGGTTCCTTCATCTTACATAACTCCTGTTTTCATTGCTGATTCAAAAAGAAATATTTTCTTTCGGACCCCTTCCCCTTTATTTTTCTGCCACTGGTTTATTGATGTTTCTAACAGGATTTTCCTTGTTGGGGAAGAGAGCGAAAAAGACATCTTCCGAAACGATATTCATACTAATATAGTCTTGGAAGCAAGCAACATGACTAATGTACTTATTCTGCAAGTTTTGACAAATACAAATGGTAAGTCAGCCATTATTTTTCTTTTTCTCTATATTTACCAAAAATATATCGAGAGACATAAAGCAGAAAACTTTCATGTTTGTTTTTGCTTTCATGTTTGTTTGACTTTGCGGTTTGTTTTTATGAAAAGGTTTTCATTTATTCTTGTGTTTTTATTCAAACTTCTGATTTTTTTTCTTCTGATTTTCAGTTGACAAGAGCTGTAAATATCCCAATTTCTTTCTATTTCTTTAGTTTTGTTTGATTATTGAATTGAAATATTTTTTATTATTTCTTTAAAATATGGTAGCAACAAAATGAATTTAAATATTTAATTCTTTCTTTCTCGGTTTCTTTTCATTATTTCTAAATAATTAAATATTTTCAATGATTTTTGACTGAAGATACTTGAACAATGAACAGTTAATAATTTCCAACTGGAACATCACAAAGATTCTTGAGAATGCACAATCATCACACACACACACACATATATATATATATTGAAAAATGATAAAAGAGACATGGTACAAAAAACAAAAATTCATGAAATCTGAAGTACTCAGGCAGTGAACAATTTATATTTAAACTTTCACTAGAAAACAGGACAATAATTTGAAATGTAGAAAAAATAAAAAAAAATTCTCTAACAAAGAACTTTCATTGGTCTTTAAACAAACTTGTATAAATGAAAAACTATTGTCCAAATACACCCTCTCTTTCACTATATATATATATATATATATATATATATATATATATAATAATTATTTTTTAAAAAAATATGATTCCTTTGCTACATAACAGTTCTCATGATTTAAAAAGGAAGGCCAAAAATCTCAATATAATTATTAAAATTAAATTAAATTAAAGTGTCAAAGTAAAGTCCTAAATTTTCACTTGAGGATGAAACAGGGCTTGATACTTTAATTCAATTTAATTTTAACAATTATCCTGAGGTTTTTGGCTCTTGTTTTTGAAACATGAGAACTTTTATGTAGGAAAGGAATCATATTTTTAAAAAAATAATCATAATTTAAGCTCTACTTCTGTATGGAGCACTGTTTTTTAAAAATAAAAACAAAAATACAAAAGAACTCTGGATAATTTACCTAACATGTTCTTTCACACACACACACACACACACACACACACATATATATATCCAGGTAAGATGAGAATGTGTACAATTCCAATGTTCATAAAATTTAATTTAAAAGAGGGCTCAATACAAATTAGACCAATATGCTTTATTTTAGGATGTTACATAGAAAAAACATATAAAAATCGCTACATAATTGCAGTCGTCTTTCAATGCGTATCAATGCATCTCATCAGGCGGTTGTAAATTACTGGCGAGTGAATAATTTATTTAGATTTAAAAGCAAAATACAGCCTCTTTTTACAAAAAAAGAAAAAAGGGGATGTTATAAGGGTTTTTTCTTTTTTTTTATTTATATGCATCAAAACACAAACTGCAATTGTGTAGTGATTTTGACATGTTTTGATGTAATATCCTAAAATAAAATATATATATATATATATATATATATATATATATATATAAATATAAATTGTGTATTTAAACAGCATCTTTTTCTTTAATGCATGTTTCATTAAATAATATATATGACAAGTTTTCTCTATTTATTTTAAGATAATAAAAATTTTAAGACAGTATGAAAGGAATTTACTTCAAATAAATAGACAAAACATGCATTAATATATATATATATATATATATTTTTTTTTTTTTTTTAAGCATTGTGCCCTAAGCAAGGCGTAAAGCCACTAGGATGTAGGGGTTTGGAGCGAGAGCAGATAAGAGTGATAGGAGAAAGGAAGAGGAGAAGGATAGTGGGTAGATCAAGGTAATTGGAGATGTCGATTGACATTACATTTGAATAGTTGGAGATCATAGCTTTCAGGGAAACAGTAATTGGGGAGGGGTGTTCCACTGGCGAGATGTGCGAGGTATGAAGCTATTGGAGTAGAAGAGACGGCTACATTTGAAGGTTTCTCTGACGGTGTAAGGGTGAGAGCGGGATGCCAGCCTTGTAGGGCGCTTGAATTCATGGAGTCTGGGAACCAGAGAGAGCAGCTCATCAGAGCAGTTACCATGGAAGTATTTGTAGAAAAAAGACAGAGAGAGGCGAAAACGCGTCTGTGAGAGAGTGACTGCAAGCAAGACGCTAGATCAGGGCCAATTAGATTTTATATCCTTCTCTGGATCTTGTCAAGAACTCGAGGTAAGCAGAAGGTGCTCCAGCCCATATATGGCAGCAATACTCCATGCAAGGGCGCGAATGGTTGTTTTGTATATTTGAAGTATCGATTCAGGGAGAAAAAATTTCCTGGCGTGGCACAGAGAGCCAACTTTCCTCAAGGGTGGAAGAAGCAATTGACTCAATGTATTTGTTCCATTTCAGGTCAGCAGTCAGCGTGAGACCGAGCAGACGCGCAGGAGTTGCTCTCAGGAAGTTGACTATCAGACATTTTAATGGGGGGCAGGAAGGATCTCTATGGTGGTTAATGGAGAGTAATTTAGTTTTAGTGGCGTTAAAGTTGACCAGCCAATTCTTGCCCCATTAACAACCGATTGGAGGTCCATTTCAAGACGCACGGCAAGGTTAGTTTTGTCGCCGACACTAGACATGTTTTTGAGGCAGGAGTAAATTGTAGTGTCGTCTGCATAGATGCCGACCTGGGAATCTATAGCTTCAGGAAGGTCATTGATGAAGATGAGGAAAAGAGTGGGGCCAAGGATGGAGCCTTGGGGAACACCTGCGTTAGTGGGATAGGAACTGGAGGAGAATCCGTTGAGAACGACCTTCAATTCTCAGTTAGACAGGAATGATTGTATTAGATCAAACAGTTGACCAGTAACACCACATACCCCTGGAGCTTCTGAAGAAGGCCGGGCGTGCCAAACCCTATCGAATGCTTTGGAGATGTCGAGGGCCACAGCACGAGCCTCACCGTTATTTTGAAGGGCTTGGTAGATGGTTTCAGTGATGGCCGTAAGCACATCAACTGTAGATCTGGTGTAGCAGAAACCATATTGCTTGTCTGAGAGCAGATTATGAGATGTGAGGTGATTAACCACTTCGGCATTGATTAGGGCTTCAAGACTTTGCCAGAACAGGGGTAGGAGACTAATAGGACGGTAATTAGTGGGGTCAGAGGGGTCTCCAGGTTCTTAAACACAGGAACAATGGATGAGGACTTCCAGCAGTCAGGAAAACATGATTCCTTGAGGCAGTAATTATACAGTTTAGAGAGGTGGGTGCTAGCTCAGGCGCCGCATTTCTTCAGGACAATGGCTGGTATGCCGTCTCCACCACTAGCCTTGTGGGGTCTAAAATTGGAGATAATGCCCAGTACCAATGACGGGGTTATGTGTAAGCCGCTCAGTAAGGCCTCAGTTCTAAGAG
>CAHIKZ030004420.1:957500-1035000 GCA_903632075.3 Acanthosepion pharaonis | reverse complement strand
GATAATACAAATATAGTAGCCTTATCCAGATGTAAAAATGGCTAAAAATAATGAAAGAATTATTAATAAAAAAGAAAAAGCCAATACTCGATAATAACAAATATAAACATGACTACAATATGTTAACCATGTTTAGAAAATAAAACATTCCTATAACTCTACATACATATATAAAACAATCCATAAATTCAGTTAAAATTAAAAATAAAATCATCCTTGATAATGGCTAAAAGTATAGCTGAAAGGGCTTGGACTTAACAAAACATTTTGACAATTTCTACATAATTTATATCCAGAAAAGAAGAAAATTATCAGAACACAAGAAAAATTAAATAAAAAACTTTAGTGTAATACCTTGTCAATCATTTTTAATCAAACTTGGATATATATATATATATATATATATATATATATATATATATATATATATATATATATATAGCATAATGAGAAACCCGTATACTTTCTTAATATGTATATATAGAAAAAAAGTTTCAAATTAAAAATTATAATGTTTTATTTTATGAAAGTATTTATTTATTTATATATATATTTGATATTTCAAATTGTCCTCAATTTTCATCAGAAATAACTGTTTTGTTACAAATAAATTAAAATTACTGTTTGTTGGCAAGTAGCGTCCTTGAGAGACGGGATGTCACGTGATATGGAACATCACTGTTCAGATATTCCTAACTTAAATCTGTCATAAATATTTAAAAAATATTTTTTTACTATCTAAAGAAATTGCTTAGCTATTGAAATATTTATAAAGATTTAAAAACACCTAAGTCCCTATTCAACCCCTAATTTATGTGTATTTAATTTTAAAATCAATATGTTTCTTTTTTTCTGCGTGTGAATGTGGAAGTAAAATCGGAATCTATTAATAAACATTTGCAGTTTTCTAATGTGTGTCCTGATTGATTGTAGTGTTTAGCTATGGGGGAATAAGGGTTGTTTTGACGTATTGTTTGTTTATGGTTATTAAAACGAAATCTAAAATTGTTTCCAGACTCACCAATATATCCACTATTAGGACATAAGTTGCAGAATAAATAATAGATTACGTTATGGGTATCGCAGGTGAGGTTAGGTGGCTGTATCCTGATATTGGTGTTGGGTACGTAAAATGTATTAGCTATTACTAAATGTTTGCAAACTAAACAACGAGGTTTGTTTATTTGTAATTTCCTGTTTATATAAATAGAAACCAAACAGGAAATTACATTTTCATAAAATAAAACATTATAATTTTAATTTGAAACTTTTATATATATATATATATATATATATATATATATATATAAATTTTATACACACACATATATATATATATATATATATATATATATGTGTGTGTGTGTGTAAAATTTTAAACAATATCCATGGTGGCACGGTTGAGTAATGGATAGCGGCTTGGATTGAGGAATCGGAGAGCTAAGTTCGAATTCCAGTCGAATCCATTACATTCACTTATGTGCTAATACCCTTGGGAAAGGTGTGAATCCTCCTCTTCTCCCTCCAACTATGGGTAAATAGCAGGACAGACTGGGTTCTATAGCCTTGGATGGCAACTGGTCTAAGAGAAGGACAACTCTGAATTCAAAACCTGTGGAGGGTCGTTTGGGGACCTTGTGGCACATAGTGCACCAGGTCTCTGTGTGTCTGAAGATTTTAATATTTGTTATTGTTCAAAATATAATTTTTTAATATTTTTTTATTGTTCAAAAAAAAAAAAAAAAAAAAAATATATATATATATATATATATATATATATATATACATATTGATTAAAAATTTCAATATTTATAGTGACAAAGCATTTATAGATATAATAGTGCAGACATAGTAATTGACACTTTATAGTGATTGTTAGTCTCAAATTGGTTTAAAGAATGTATATATATGTATGTCTGTCGAGGAGAATTTACACTGTAAAATAAGTCTAAGAAACAGACCAATCAAGAAATGTTCATTATCAATCTCTCAAAGTCTGTTCATATCAACTTTCTAAATGTGACCTTTTACTTGAATACTGGTTATTACAAACCATATACCAAAGATCTATATAATCATAGATAAGTTAACAATGAGTTCAACCATCCATAAAATATTTTAAATAATTTACATAAATCCTTCCAAGTTAGATTATCCAACAACTCCAGTAATAAAGAAAGAGTTGATAATAATAAAATTAAATATATAAAAGCTTTAGGACTAAGCAAACATAAAGTAAATTTAGAATATTTAGAAAAAACGAAAAGGTAAAAATAAACAGACACCATAATGTACTTTGGTTTAATCTCCCTTTTAATTGTAATGTTCAAACGAATATTGGAAGAATTTTCCTAAATTTAATTCATAAACACTTTAATCACCCTGCAATACTAAAGAAGATTTTTAATAAAACTAATGTAAAGATCAGCTATAGCTTCATAAAAAACATTGAAAAATCAATATCCCAACATAACAATATTATATTAAATAAATATGTCCAACATAGACAACATTAACCATTTTAAAAATAAATGCAACTGCCAAAAAAAATAGGATCTGTCCATTAAACAGCCAATGTATCACTGATAATATTGTATACTGAACCAGCATACATTTTGGTAACAATATCAGATTTTATTTTGGTTCTACTGAAAATCCTCAGAAATTTTGCTTTTATCATCATTGAATGACTTTAGGCAATATAAGATACATGAACAACACTACTCTTTGAAAATGTTTCTGGCAATGAAAGAATTGTGATAATATACCTATTATGACATGGGATATTATAGTTAAAGCCAAATCTTACAATGAGAAACACTTAAATAACCATAAACAAGAGAAATGAATTGATAGTCACATGTAGGCATAAAAATGAATATCTGTTGAAATATGTTGATTCAGGTTAATTTTCTTCTGATCACTCATTGTGTTAATTAGAGATTTTTATGAAAATTTAAATTATGTAACTGTTGGGCACTACCTAGCACCTGGAGGAGAGGTTCCTGGTCAGGCCAAGAAGTTTTCAGCACCCCGACATGCATAAATCTTGAGAGCTCTATGAAAATGAATTTGTGAATATTTGTGTCTATCTTTAAATTAGTCTTTTTTTGTCGTTTTTACACATTTCCATATTCTATCATTTTCCTTTGTTGAATTGTTTGAAGAACTTGAAAAAATCAAAGCTTTTTGAAAAACGTTTTATTTACAAAAAGACTAATGGCTGTTTTTTTTCATGTGAATAAAACTCATAAGGATATTAAATAAAAAAATACATTTATCTGACACATACTCATATTATATATAAACTTGTATCAGTCTTTGTTCATGTCTGTCTGGCTGATTTCACAAATATTCTGTTTGTATTCTGTTTATCTATATAATAAATGCAAATGTCACTCTGTGACACTTTTTCAACTTTACTCCTTGAGGCTGTAGCCCAAGATACCATACCATTTTGGAATCAGGTCAACTCCGTGACTAAATTAAAAACATTCCAGGCTGGATCCAGACCTGCAATCCTGAAATTTTTGGATTTCCAAGTTTTCATTACTGTGATTGTTTTTAGATTCTGCCATCTTGGCCTCTACCGATAAAAACAATTAAAGATACACAACTCTCTAACTTTCAATAGCTCATGTTCAAATGGAAAAGTGACTGTTCTCAAATTACAGTATTTCAAAATAAAATTGTCTGTGTTTTCATCTTTACTCCTACAGGCCGTAGCCCAATATATCATACCATTTTGGAATCAGGCTGACCCTGTGAGCAAATTAATAACATTCGGGGCTGGATCTGGGCCTGCAATATTGAAATTTTGGATTCACAAGTTTTCAATACTGTGATTGTTTTCAATGATTTTTTTACGTGATTTTTTTGTGACAAATGTTTTTGTACAATAACAATTTTTATAACTTGGAAATAAATTTGGGAATAATCAAAATTAACAGTAAAATCTAGCAAAAGTCACTCATGAAATAAAAATAATTGTTTGTAAGGAAAGTTTTTTTTTTTTTTTTTTTTAAGCGTTTCACTCCAAGTAAGGTGGGAAGCCACTAGGATGCAAGGGGTTACAGAAAATTTGGAGCAAGATCAGATAGGAATGATAGAAGAAAGGATGAGGAGAAGGATAGTGGATAGATCAAGGCAACTGGAGATGTCGATTGACATTACATTTGAATAGCTGGAGATTATAGCTCTCAGGGAAACTGGAATAGGGAAGGGAGTTCCACAAGTGAGAGGTGCGAGACATAAAGCTATTGGAGTAGAAGAGATGGCTACATTTAAGAGTTTCGACCATGAAGGGGTGAGAGCAGGATGCCAGCCTCATAGGGCGCTTGAACTCATGAAGTCTGGGAACCAGCGAATGCAGCTCCTCGGAGCAATTGCCATGAAAGTATTGGTAAAACAGACAGAGAGAGGTGATGAAGTGGTGGAAGAAGAATTATCAGTGAATTTTTAAAAGGTAAGCTTAAATGTTAATGAAATATTTACATGCAGTGATCAATTTTGAGTTTTTCTTTAGTTTATTGTAGCCCATCATGTCTACTCCTCCCTATCTATTGTGATGAGAGCCCAATCAAGAGCCCACTGCAGGAGATAGCTTAAATACCATTTGATAGGGCAGCTTTTAAGCTAGTATTTAATATATCTATTTGGATCTGTTCATATCTGTCTGTCTGTTCATGTCTAGCTATCTATTTCTGTCTGCTTGTTCATATCAGATATGAGATAGATCATAGATATAAACAGACTAAGATAAATATGTCAAGATTGAAATACATTATCTAAGTTTGCGTGTTTCTATCTATCTCAATTTGTTCATATCTATGTTCATTATCTATCTCTCTAAGTCTGTTCATATCTATCGATCTACCTATCAGTCTATTCATATCTATGTTTATTATCTGTCTATCTATGTTTGTTCATATCTATCGATCTACCTATCTCAGTCTGTTCATATCTATGTTCATTATCTACCTACCCAGCTCAGTTTGTCCATATCTATTTCTTTCTATTAATTTGGTGTATTTGTTTATTCATATGTTCATAGATATGTTTATAGATATGAACAGCCTGAAATAGATATAAACAGATTAAACTGATAGATAGATAAAAACTGAGATTATCGATGTTTGCTTGTTTCTATCTATCTCAGTCTGTTCATTCAGTTTTCTCAAATAACAAATGGATAAAAAAGCTATAAATTTATTTCTCAAAGATGAGTGGACAATATATTAAGACCAATCGACTCATGTCAAGAATTTCTTGATGAGTCCATCTGGAGTATAAAATCAGAAAAAGAATTGTAATTTTATCTTTTTTTATGTTTTCTAACTTAATTGTATTTATCTGATTAAATAAACTGACATTTGTCTTTTTGATCAAAGGATCAAAAATACGAATGTCAGATAAGAGACCATCATTAAGGCTACATTTTAAAGAGTTTTTTAAATCAAGAATTGTAATCTGTTTTTTTATTTCTTGGATGTTTTACTCAGAGGTAATGGTTTACAGCACAGAGAATGGAATCAGCAAACCAAATTTAGATACTTACTGAGATGGTTTTGGGTTCATTTCATAACATTACCTTTGAGCAAGTCATGAATCTATTTCTTTTTATTTACTGTTCGCTATAGGTTAAACAGCAGAGCAGATTAGCCTCTATAGACTTGGTAGGACAGCCTCAGAAAAGAACAACTCTGAATTCAAGACTATGAAGAAGGCAAAGGAAACATTTTTCTTACTTTTCCCATGAACAATCATAGCAATGAACAGTTTAAAGAAAGCTGTGGAGAGCTGTTATGATTAATGCTATGAAGAGACATGGTATGTAGAGTGTATTATTATGAGAGAGAGCATTGTGTCATCTTGGTTTAAAGTTTTCTATGAAATTTTTCCTATCCTATACAATCCTGGCTATTAATTTTTGTATTGCTTTGAGTATGAGTATTTTTATCTGTGAATTTAAGATAATTTTTTGTCACAAATGAAAATCTTGAGATATAGTCTTACTGAGAAATGTTTAGAAGACTAAAATTAAACAAGTGCAAAAATATCTAGGAAGTTTTTTTTAACAGAGGATGGAAAATATAACAAGGAAATATATGAAGGTGAATTGGGATAGCAAAAGAGTTCTTTCAAAAGCTAAGCAAAGTATTAAGAAACAAGAAAATTTCATTAGAAACAAAGAAAAGAGTACTGGACAGTTATGTAATATCAGTCCTCCTATATGACAGTGAGTACTGGATCATCACATCACAGAGAAGAGGCCATAAAAATGTTGTTCTACAGAAGGATGCTGAGAATATCATAGACTGAATATGAAAATGGGAACAAAAAGGATACTTATATATAGCATTAGAAATAGAAAGTTGAAATTTCTAAGGCATGTAATAAGGAAAGAAGGTTTGGAAAATTTGATACTCACAGGACATATTAAAGAAGATAAGAGGGACAGAGAGAAAAGTAGCACATAACCTATCTAGCAAATTTATGTAAAGGGTTAGCAGATCATTGATTAAGAAATATAGCAAAAAGACAAAAGTTACTAAGGGCTACAAAGAACAGGAAGTTGGGGAGAGTCATGTTTATCGACATCCTGAAAGGACACAGCACATAGAAGAAGACTGGAACTCAAGATCATCCCAGACCTCAAGTGAAATTCATATATATGATCTATAACTAAAGATGTTAGAAAAATGGTCAGTTTCTTGTACTGCTTCTGAAAGTCCCTGACTTCTGCCATGCTTTATTTTTATAAGAGTCAGCTCAGAGAAAAGATGGAGCATTATATATGGACTAGGGCTGCCCAATCATCACGTTTCAAACTTGATACTATTCAAAATCAAGTTCCACCAGTACAGATTTTTACAACCAAGATCTCCTCCCCCTGCTACATCCGCAAAATTGAATCACCCTATTTCCCTGCATATTTCATTGGTAAGAAGGATTCAAACAAATTCTTCCCAAGAAACAAACTCTTAGTGAAACAGACTCTTACAGGTATGCTTTCCTCAATACTTATTATAGTGCTACAATTCTATGCTTATTGTTATAACACAGTTTTACTTATATAATGTACTTCATATAAGAATTCTCTATACGAATGCTTTGGCTACTTGCTGCAAAGCCTGTATTAGTTTGAAGACTGACTCCAAATGGCTACCAGTTTTACCTCTGACTTGGAGCTCTTTATAGTAATAGACTAGTTCATATAGTCACCAGGAGTTTACTATTCACTCCACAACAATACTCCAATCTTAATCTCTTCAATTCTAGAGTCATTTGTTATCTATCCAGCATATCCTCATAGTATTCACTTCTTCCTGATATGTTCATATTATACACCTCATTAAATAACCCTCTACCAAGAATGACTCTTAGGCCTTGTACTTGGCACAATTATAAAAAAATTAATTAATTATAAAAAAATTAATTAATTATAAAAAAATAAAAAACAAAATTAAGGAGAACATGCTTGATTGACTGATTAATGTGTTTTCCATGGCTTATCAAAATTTTGCAGGTTATTTAAAGTCAGAAAATATTTTTAGATTGTAAGAATTTTTTTTTTGAGATAATAATGGTTTAGTGATACAAGTTTTACTAATTAACCCATAGCTGGGTAGAAAAGAGGTGGAAAAGCAAACATGATGTTGCAGTTGATGGTTTTCTCTATAAATAAATTTGCATAGGTGTGTGATATCCCAAAAGAAGTGCTTTGAGGAGAACTAAGGTAACATTGTTCTAGGTAGAAAATTTTTCTTTTTGTTCATATCAAATAGCTGGATAATTTCTGGTTAGACCTTTTAGATGTGTTGGTAGCACAAAGCATGAACTGGTGGAGATTGTAGAATTGGTAAGGAAAGTTCAACTTTCATCCTCGTCTGTTGCAATTCTTCTGCACAAATCTCCTGGGGAAATTCATGAATCTATCTCTTCTCCCTTCACCCCAGCAATAAGTTAAACAACAAACACTAAGTTCTCTAGCCTTGGATGGAAGCCAGCCTATGAGAAGAACTATTCTGAATTCAAAAATATGAAGAAGCTATGAGAAACTAATTAACTATCTTTCCAAAAATTTATAGTAATTCACAGGAATCTGTGGAGAGCCATGATTACATATATTCTGAATAGAGATGGCATTAAAAATAAAAATAGGTGGATACTTTCTAGTCAGATCTTTTAAATAAAGTTATTCCAAATTCAAAGTTAATGTATCTTCACATGCTGCAGTCAGCAGTTTTTTCATGTCTCTAGGCCAGTAGTTACCAAATGGTGTAGTGTGCCTTATATATGCAGTGGATGTGGATAGCAGGTGATGCAGAATAATTTTTCAAAGATTTTGAAGCAGTTTCAAAAAATTCTTATGTCAAAAATAAATATGATTTCAAAATTTAAAATATTATTATGGATTACTTGTAATTGCATGCATGAGTCCCAGTATAAATAGTTATAAATAATTATTGAACGATTTTATCATTTTGATATTTTTTCATTATATCAAGCATTAAGAATATAGTAATTAGGGTCCACATCAAGTATATATTCCTATTAGCATGGTAATGTTCTGACTTCGAATCCGTGGTTATCTCCTTTTAACCCTCTCTCTGTGTTTTTATTTTTAAATGTACTTTTTATCACATAAAATTTGGTGAGGTGCAAGCAAATTTTAATTCTGAAGAATCTGGGAACCACTTCTCTAGGCATATAACTTTTTATGCATATTTACTTATAAAATCAACCTGATATAAAATTAGAAAATATAGTTTTTGAGAATTGATCAAATCTAAAATGACAAAGGTTTTTGCTTTAGCTCATAACAAAAAAGAAAATAAATTTCCCTTTGCATATTATTTATGTTCCACTATTTATATTATATTTTTATTCTTGCAAAAATTTCCAGAATAAATTACTGAGTTATTAGATTAGCAACAAATGAAGTTCTGCCATAATTTAAAAGAAATTGAATTATATTCAAACTCATAATCATAATTCTTCTGCCAAGCATTTCTCTGTCTGAATTTTAATTGCAAATCCAAAGTTTTGTCTGAGACTATAAGCAGGCAGAAAGTCCCTTCTAATTACCATGTTAGAATTAGTTGATCCTTTACCATTAAAGCAGTCATAATAACAAACTGCAAGAATTCTTCAGTTTTACAACATTATAATGCAATAAATTTGGTTAGAAGTTATATATTCATACATGTTTGTCTGTTTGCCCAAAAGTGTTCAATATAGAAGGATAGACCAAAAGCAAAAATGAAAAAAATTGTTAGCATTTTGAAGAGGATCCACATTTTTTTCATAAATTAAGACAATATTTCAAAATATATAGAAAAATTTAACACTTATAGTTACCTCCCTTGTCAGATATTTTTTAATATTTTTTCTTATGAATAAAAACATTTTCCAAAAGTTTGTCTGTATTTCTGTGATGAGGTATTGTAACACTATTTACATCATTCAGACAGTTGTCCTTATCTTTATTGCTATATTCACAATGTTTCGGCCATTGTATGCACTGACCTTCTTCAGGTGACATGTGTTGGAATTTTGAACTAAAAGGTTCCAATATATATAATCTGAAAAAGGTTGGTGTGTGCAATGGCCGAAGCATCATAAATATAGCAATAAAGATGAGGACAACAGTCTAAACAATGTAAATAGTGCAAATATTTTCCAAAAGATTTTTAATTTTTTAAGAATTCCTCAAACAATTCAGCAAAGGAAAATGGTAAAAGAATGATAAAAGAAAAGCCAGCAAATGTTTAAATGCATATGAAGCTTTATTCAATGCAATTGTACTGGTTTTTACAATAAACCATTACCTATTTTATCCACCTTGTTTTTCAAGTATATATTCCTATTAGCATGGAAATATTACACTTTCCCTCATAAACTGTACTTTTTATCTCCTCTTCCCCTTATGTTCAGACAACAACCATATTTAATAATTCTCTTAGGCTTTGTATTGGGTGAAGAATTAGCTAAAAAGAAAAACTTCAAAAGACCAATCTTCATAGCACTGCCAAGGAAAACAGGTGTCAATGAATGTGAAAAACGAATAATTAGCCTAATGAGTCACATAACTAAACTAATAATTAGGATTCAAATGTAGAAAGTTTGCAGCAGAATTAGACTGAAAATAGTTCAAAACACTAGAACAAGAAATGTAATTTTCATTATCAGAGTGAGCAACAGAAATGCAGAAATATAACAATATTTCATGAATTACACAAATGTATTCAATAAAGACACAAAAACTCCTAGAAATGTTAGAGAACTTACATCTCTGCATAAAAATATTCAAATAATCTGTAACTTCTGCTGTAAAGAAACAGCTTGCATGTGGATAGAGAATGTGAATAGAGAAAAATAGAAAAAACAAATACAGCAAGGCTATTTTATTTCATTTGTACAGTAAGATAATTCTCAGAGGATTGAAATATCATTCTCAGAGGATGAGCAAAATTAACCTTAACAACATATGCTACACAGAAAACAATGTGTTGATGTCAGATTCAGAAAGAAAACTGAAAGGTCTATCAGATAAGGTATTCAAGGGAAGTAAAAAGAAAAAAAAAACTAATCATTAACTGTCAAAAGGTGGAGTGCATAGTTGCCACTGTCACTCAGGAGGTGATTTCTGGTGAGGTAATCAACTACTCCCTTGTTGATAAGAGATTCAAAGACTTTGCTAATGGCAGTAAGGAGACAGGTGAGGCAATATCATGATGGCAATAAATGCTTATCAGCATTTTTGAAAACAGGGAAAGTAGCTGACAGCTTCTATAGATTTGGAAAACAAATTTGCCTGGACTGAAGATAATTCTGGGTTACTTAATGTTATAAAATAAAACAGGGATTTTATCTGAACTAGTAGCTTTCATAGAATCAGGGTTTTTGACAAGTCTGGAAAGTTACTGAGCCAAGATAGTGAGGTCACAATGTCAAGAAAAGAATGGCCTTGGTCATCTAGTGTGGAGTTTGTGGCAAAGTTCATCACTTGAAACTTAGGCTTGCCTGTAGAAGATTAAATAATCTTAGGGTCATTAATAATAATAGGTATAGATGGTCTGCCTCTATTAGTACAAAAACTAGTATCTTTTGTTTTTATTACATGAATAATTCTCAACCATTATTTATTTTTTACTAGTATTTTTTCATCTTAATTTCACTTTCTTTATTTACACTAGTATTAGTAGTAGCAGTAATATTATCATCATTTTTATTATTAGATGAAGCATTGTTAATCATTATTAATTTTTTACTAGTATTTATTTCATCTTCATTTCACTTGTTTTATTTCCTCTACTAGAATTTTAATAGTAATATTATCTGAAATTTTTATCAGATGAAGCATTGTCGGCCATTATGCATTTTTGTATAGTACTACTTTCATCTTAATTTCATTTGTTTATTTTCACTAGTGGTATTAGTAGGAGTAATATGTTCTTTAATTTTATTATTAGATGAAGTATTGTTAGCCATTATTCATTTTTGATTCATATTTCTTTCATTTAAAATATGATCAACGTCACAAAATGTATCTTTGATGAGCCAAATCTACCAGCAACAATTTCTTCATTTAAGTCATAGTCGACCATGCATCCAAAGGCATGCCCAAAAGCTATGAATATTTGTTTAGAATAAACAAATTAAATGAATGTCTTTTATAAACATTTTATACATTGTGAATAAATTAAAAGATAATTACAAGGATGGATCAAAATGTACATAGCCTGATGTGCTTATTTATTGAAGTTTGATGTGAAATTTTTTCATTTATATGATTAACAGAGAAGTAAAATTTTAAGTGCAATTATCTCTTTTCTGTTTTTGTGTAGGTATCAGTCTCTCTGTCTCTATATTTGGAATAATGTCTTTCCTTTTTCTGACATTTGTCTCCTTCCATTTTTAAGAATTATAACTTTTCTTTTTTTCATTGTTTACACTATTTAAATTTGGACTGTTGCCCTAATAATGCTGAAGGAATATCAGAAGCTGTAGTGAGGAGTGAGACAATGAAATTGGGCATGGCTGATCATGTATGGAGAGAAAAGAGTAGTCATCAGCCACTGTGGAATGAAGTGAAAATACTGGACAAGGAAGAACACTAGAGATTTAGAATTCTGAAAGAATCATTGTATATGCTAGGCTATGAGGAGCTTCTTAGTAGGCCTAGTATAAAAATAAATATGATATGGGAGCTGCTAATAAAGAAATAAAGACAAATGACAGCAAGTCTTCAACAGCAGCAGCAGCAGTTGCTGTAAAAAAGAGAATTAACAAAGTTTGTAATAAAAAGCAAAAGAAACAGGGCAAAAATGAAATAATATCAAGCAAACAATATATGCAAGCCAAAACTAACACTAAGGCAAAAAGTTCACAAACTAAGAATTGGCTTCAATATACAAAAGCAAGTTCTGACAAGTGAACATCGCATTCTGTCTTCTAGATTTGGGCTGAGTCATGTCAAACTACAAACTAGCCTATTTCATTGGCTAAGAAAAATATTCCAACATGCACTTGCGTGCTTTTGCCAATAAAAGTGGAGGGACAAATGTTCTACAGTTATTCCCACTAGGATCATACATTCAATTGATATTTATTATATTATCAATGAAAATTATTAAATTAAAACACCACCTCCTTATAAATATTATTAGATATTGTTATGAGTCAGCTTTAAACAGTTTGATTGTTTTTGTTGCTTTTAGAGGCAACAGTTTGATTGATTTTATATTTGGTGACAATTAAGTAAGTATCATGCATCAGAGATAAAAAAAATTAGCTTATGACATGATTTGAAATCATATTCCCTAACCTTTGAACCCTGTTTGATTGGCTTGGTTTGTTTTATGGCTTATCAACCTCAATATCAACATGATTTTTATTGCTGTTAATATTTTTTTTCAAAAATGTATTGCTGTTAATATTTTTTTTCAAAAATGTATTGCTGGTAATAATTTTTCTTCAAAATTGATTGCTGGTAATAATTTTCCCAAAAATTGTATTTCTGGTATTAAAACCTATTTTTACACTTTCGTAGTGTTTTAACTCCAGTTTAGGAGTTAACTATTTTCCCATAGCTGGGACTCTAACAGCTGCTACCACCCCAGGTCAGGATGGACCTGGGAACACCAGCAATTAAGTGGTTGTTCCATGCTCCTCAAAACCTCCTGATCAGAGGCCTTGCTGTCGGATGTAGTTTATCGTCTTACCCAGGTTGGGACCGTTTGACAAATTACACAGACAATAAAATGTGACATGAACATTGAAGAATAGAGTAATATGATTTAATTTGAATGACAACTGGCTGATTGGCCTTTGTAACCTAATTAGTCAAAGGTACAAGTCATATAAATGCTAGGAAAGAATGCAAAGAATTCACAGCAAATAGGAATTACTCATTAATCCTTTCAAAACATCACATTTTGCTTACAATTAAATACAATTAATTGCTTCTTTTCAGTCTTTGTTGCTTGGAAAACATTTCTGTTTAATCAACTGATTGCTTTTTCAATCATTATTATTTCAAAAACCTTTTTCCCTAAATTGCTACTTTCAGTGTTTGTTATTTGCAAAACATGTTTGTTTAATAAATTACTTCTTATAATCTTTGTTACTGACAAAAACATTGTTTTTAAGCAATTAATTTTTTTTCAGTATTGCAATCAAAAATATGTTTGTTTAAGCAATTGCCTTTTTCAGTGTTTGCTACTGTCAAAAACATATTTTTAATAAATTAACAGCTTTTTCAGTGTTTGTTTAATCAACTGCTTTTATTGTTACTATCAAAAACCGGTTTGATTAAAAAATTGCTTTTTTTGTGCTTTTTACTATTAATAGCATGTTTGTTTAAAAAATTAATTGCCTTTTTCAGTTTTAGCTACCGTCAGGAACATGTTTGTTTAATGCAAGAATAGTCATGAAGTTCATATCAACTCACTTGCAGTTCTCCTAGTTCAGTTTACTACTACTGTCACAGACAAACCAGCACTTTTTAAAGCAGTTTGTTGACACTACATTTAGTCAAGAGTGAAATTGAGTTGTATGTTCTTTAAAGTAGTCTATTCAAATCGATGATGCTTCTGTTGTAATTGGCTAGAAGAGAAATAGATTTGCATGACCTCATTCAGTAGAGCAACATTTTTTCTTCTTTTACAAAACAGCACAAGACATGAAAGTGTTTTGCCCATAGAAGTACGTCAAGATTTTCTTCTGCAAACTGTTTTTTTTTTTCAATGTTATTGTGAAGAACTTCTAGTGCATGGTTGTGGGTTTGTTCAGATTATTTTCATGACTTCAACTGATTGATGCTCGGATTAATTCACAGATTTCCTTGAGCTACAAAACTCACCTTACAAGACACCATCCATAGCATAGAAATTTCTCAAAAATCAAAGTGATTGCATTTAATCAATATATGATTAACATTCAATTGAATCTAACTTTCCTGTAACATTATTATTTCAAATATATGAATATATATTACCAATGTGATGTGGCTTCCCTCTGTCTTTTCTACAAATATTTTCATGGCAATTGTTTTAATGAGCTTTCCTCCATGATGCCTTGACTGCATAAATTAAAGCATGCTACTAGAAACTAGGTCTCACCCTCTTCTTGTTGAATAAGCTAGATGCAACCATCAGTTCGTTTCTAATAGTTTCTTTTCTTGCACTTCTCACCTGTGGAACTCCCTCCTGATTTCTTTCTTGCCTACTGCCGACAATCTTCAAAAATTTAAATGCAATGCCAATTATTATTATCTGCCTTCGTGAACACTGTTCCTTTATTTGTCTTTCTCCTTAATAAAGTCTTCTAACTTTCTTTAACTCCCTGTAACCCATTGTATCCTAGTAGCATTATCACCTTGCTTGGGGTGAAATGATTAACAAAAAGATAAAAATCTCACTTATAATCCGGAAAGGAATATTTTAGAAAAAATTAAACTGAAATTACACCTCTTCATGGTATTTGTGTTTTTTATATTTTAATATTATTTTGATTTGTAATCATAATTTAATCATTTATAATTATACACTAATGAGTGAAAACATTAAGACCAAGAATAACAGCTACTATCTCATAACAACTGTACATGTCATAGAGGTATGTAAGCAAATAAGCTGGCAAGAAGATAAAGTTGAGTGACTAATAAAGCATAAATTATTTAGCTAGAAAGCTAGATCAGAGTCTTTCTGATGTGGAACTTCTTTGGTAAATGTTTTTTAAGTGAATATTGTCATTGTTAAAAAAATAAATAAGAAAATAATCATTGTGCAACACTGCAATTTGAAGACATGTTGGGTGCTCATATTCACATATGATGAGCACATTTTGACAAGGGTACAAGCAGGAGAAAAAAAATCAGAAAGCACCAAGATAGAAATCATCACCACAAGTGTTTAGTGTTTCAAAATCTGTTAATATAAAAAGTGAATGCTGCTTTATTGTTAAGTATAAGCCAACAAAAGGGCTATGGTGGCACAAATTTTAGATAACATTTAACAAAATAAAGAACCATTGGTTTATCATAGGCAAAGTGATATCTAAAGAGGGAATGGCACCTTCAGTGGCAGAAAATAAAGTAAATAAAAATGAAGATTTCCTTCAAACAAATGATTTTTCTGTTCAGTTTTTTGCATATATTTTTTCCAACAACCCACCAGATTTATCTTCATAAAAAGCATAAGTTTAATATCCATATATACAAAGACCAAATGATATTACCAATCTAGAATAATTTTCACATAAGTTTTTCAAGATCTGACTTTAGCAACTACATCAACTCAATAGATGCATACTGTGTCGTGCAAGAAAAGTTTTCTCATCAGAGTCCATCTTGTACATTTATAAATCTACCATTCACCTGTGCATTGAATACTGCTGCCATATTTGGTCTGGTGCTCCTGCTATTCATCTTGAGGTTCTTGACAAAATCTAAAGAATGATCTGTAATGAAATTGATCCTGACCATCATTTCTACTCCAACAGTTTCTTTTCTCACACTTCCCACTTGTGGAACTTCATACCATTTACTTGCTTCCCTGATAAATACAATCTTCAAAAATTTTGATGCAATATCAATCACCTTCTATCTTCTTGAATCCCATTCATCTTTTGTCCTTTCCTCAATCCTCTCTATACTCAGTCTCTTTCTTTCATGCTCTGTAACCTCCTGCACACTAATGGCATTTTTTCCTTGTTTGGGGTGAAATGATTAAAAATAAAAGTTGTTGTTCAGATATCTGCTTCTATTCAGATACAATAATTGAGCAAGAAACATACAAAAAGCCATTATCTTGACAAGCTTTCACAACACCATCTAAATAAACATAATCATAAATCATGCAACATAAATAAATCTGTAATCTTACTGAATATTTTGTAGCTGTTTGAATCTAAGTCCAGAAAATTAACACAAGTTTGTGTCCACCAGGATTCTAACTGGCTATTTGTACACTGCCACAATAGCTCCTTATCTTCCTCTTGTTCATCACAAAAGAATTGGACAAAATCATAGTCTTGGAGGAAATAGCATCACAGTAACCTCTTCATCTGTTTCCTTTCTTTGAAGCTAAGGCAAAATATTTTTGCCATTTATCTCTTGGTTGAGATCAAAAAGGTTATCCTTTAACCAGTCTGGACAATATCACATTAATCAGATGACAGAATAAACTGACCAATGATTTGTTCAGTTCCTTCTGATTTCTCTGCTCTTAGCAACCAGATGATAAATGTCTTTGACTCTACTCCAATTGAATTTATATTCATTATCTCTTTGTACCCTTTAAACCCAAATGAGCATTACTGTAGATTTCACATGATGGAAACATTGTTTTGTATTTTAGTGACTGTTTTCATTTTTGGCTTTGTTAGAAGACACTGTCTTATGATAAAAAGATTGAAGAAATTGTCTTTGGAAAAATAAAGAAAAATGTTAAAGTTCTTCCATTTCTTCCTTCTCAATATCACTACAGAAATTGTAAGGCCAAGAATCATTGAAAGAAGAAAGCAGCAAGCTAGAAACTGGAGAGAAAGGACTGAACATAAAGACCAACAGATTGAAAAAAAAAAGAAAGGGAAGTATATCATTGCTAATGACTTGTCTTACAAATGAATAACTTGCTTTGTCTATTCAGAGGAATCCAAAATAGGAAAGAAAAGTTTTCATCATGTGAACAACAAAAACTGCTGTTGTTGATGATGATGATAGTGGTGATAGTGGTGATGATGATGGTGGTGGTGGTGGTGGTGGTGATGATGATGATGGTGGTGGTGGTGATGTTGATGATGATGGTGATGGTGATGATGGGTGATGATGATGGTGATGGTGATGATAGTGATAGTGATGATGATGGTGGTGGTAATGGTGATGATGAGGATGGTGGTGGTGGTGGTGATGATGATGGTGGTGTTAGTGATGGTGATGGTGATGGTGATGGTGATGATAGTGGTAGTGATGATGGTGGTCGTGGTGGTGGTGATGATGATAGTGGTGGTCGTGGTGATGATGGTGGTGGTGATGATGATGGTGGTGGTGGTGATGATGATAGTGGTGGTGATCATGACGGTGGTTGACGATGGTTGGGGTTGGTGATGATTTTCTATTTATAAAAAACATTGCTACTGATTTTAAAGTCATTACTTCTAGTTATAAATACACTGCTTATCATTACAATTCTTGTAGTTATAAAAACACTGCTAGTGACAGCAACGTAGCAATATTACTTCTAGTTATCATAAAGACCTTGCTGGTTATCATAAAGACACTACTTGTAATTAAAAAGTCATCGCTCATAGTTTTAAACACATTTCTGGCTCAGGAAAACATCTTTTCTGTTCTTCTGTTTCATTCGAATGTTTTGATTGTTTCACCTCTAAATCTCCTTTCCCATTTCAAACTTGTTTTCGTTGGCTTTTTTTCTTCAAAAGTTTCTCTAATTCCTCAGCTTTGAAGTTCTGTGAGTTTCTCAAGTGTTTGGTGTCCTTGAGTTCAAAATCTTTTTCTAAAACTTTACAAATCATCCCTGATATATGCCTGCATCTAGTGCATCATTAAGCTTCAATGATCATTTCTCTTGCTCTGTCTGCACTTTTTACATAGATTAAACATAAAATATAAACATGTTGAACATATATTTTATATTCAGGTAGGATTTTTACAAAAATAAAGTAAAATTTGTCAAGTATATTCATGCACAAACAATAAAGAAAGCACTTAGTAAATTTCAAAGATAATTTTCCCCACAATTTACAAAAGATCATTTTGAGAGATTTTTTTTCCATCAGCTTTATAATATAACAAAAAGCATTTGAAGATATACATTTGGACAAAAAGCTAATAATTTCTATCAGCAACATATAATAAAGGTTTGAAAGGGATTTTTTTTATTAATACAGAAAAAACTGAAGAACTGTTTTAAGAACATCATTACATCACATTTGAATGATTGTCAGTGAAGATCAGAACAAATATTAATAAAAGATTTAAAATTCAAATGTAAAAAAATACAAGATTCTTTATAAGGCATGCAAAAAACATTCTATTTATAGAAGTTATTAAAATGCAATCTATAAACTTTAAGTTCAAATAAGTACATTATAGACAAGTAGTCCTCAATCTTCTTTAGATGAGGTTCACATCATTTTACACATTTTCTGGACCCAAAGGTAAAACAAATTTATAAATGACTGGCAAGGTTTTATTTGTTTCTTTCTAGTAATGAAATGAGATAATTAAAAAGAACCTATTGTGGGGAATTAACCTAATAGAAAAAGTGGAAATTATTACAGACGCTGAATTTTTTAGAGACCCTTATTAAATACTTCATGTTGTCTGGTGAAATCAGCATCTTACAATCTGTTTACATGTTGGGGGAGCTGCATCTTGAATTATTCATCAATGCAGGCAACATTATATCAAAACAGTTAAATATACTAAAACATCTCATTAGGATCATTTACCATTTTTCTGGATTATGTTGATAAAGGCCAAATACTGACATGTATCACTATGCTAGTAAATAATTTATGATTTAATATTTAGTTACACTATTTATATGTGGATGATTATCCTCATTAGTACAATTAGTAGTTAGTTCATCAATTTGGTGATGTAGTAATTGTAAGTTCGATCCCTGGGCCGGGTAGTGTGTACTCGGATTCAATGGAAACAGGACAAGTAATAATTGAGCAGTACTAAAAATAAGAACTGGACAAGTTATCCTGAGACATGAGTGGTGGAATGAGAACAATCTATCCCTGTAGATTACATAAAGGGTTAAGTTTGGAAATCTCTGTAAGTTACCCAAATCAACACACATCTGATGAAAGCCAAAGGACATAATGACTGAAACTTTGTGATAACAACAACCAAGATAAGGAGAATAGTCTGCATATAAATAGAATAAATATTAATAACAACTCATCTCAGAAATTCAGACAGATTTAGTATTTATATGATTTTTTAATTTAAGGCCAATTTATAACACACTAGCTTAATCTGACTCTGTAGGGTAGGCCAAATGTGTGCTATGTTTTTGTGATCACATATGTTAATATATGCTATGTTTTGGATATGAAATGATGTCAACATTTATAATAAGCTATTTGGAATTTGTTCTCTACTTATTAAAACCTTTATGCTGCTTTACTTGCACTTTTTATGTTGCTTTGCATTTAATTATCAAAATCTTTATGTTGCTTTGCATGTTTTTTTATTTGTGTTTAATACTTACTGAATATGAAGCTAAATAAATAACATTCTGTTTATCCTCAAACAATTTTTAAGTTTTATTTAACAAGGTGCAACAGAAAGCTTATTTTGAGGTTCAAGATCATGAAATCAGTTAAGTTGGTACTAGTTGAAATCATTTTAAAACACTCATGAACAGAAACAAGAAAGGATGGAAAGAAAACAGTGAAGAATGAATAAATTGTAAAGAAAGAGGATTGGAAAATGAGAGGGAGGAGGTGAAAAGAAGACTTGAAAGCTACCATGAGAGAGGAAAAAAAGAAGCAAGAGATATTAAGAGGGGCATGAGACACGGATGTATCTTCTCACCAGACTTAATCAACCATCATATTGACATAATCCTAAGAGAACTAGAAATCTTGCCAGGATTTATTATTGGGAGTCACAATTTAGACAACATAAGATATGCAGACAACACCATGTTGATCACAAACACAAAAAGAAAACTTCAGGAATTCCTAAACAAGGTAGTAATGGAAAGTGAGAAGAAGAGACTAACTATCTGTTGTAAGAAGACAATGTCTGGTCATTTACAAGAGGAAGAGCTATGAATTGGAGAAATCAATACCAAGTAACTGGGAAGTATTATAACAGTCAATAGAAATTGAAAGGTGCTTTGGAATAGCAAAAGATGCCTTCCAAAAGCTCAACAGAGAATTAAAAAACAGGAATATTTTTGTTTTTTTACAACTTATTAACTCTTTGAGGGTTAAGATATATTTCAGTTTGTACGAGGTTGCATACAGTTCCCAGTGTTCCCAAGCAGTCCCCCGTCTAAGCACTGACTGGGCTTGACACTGCTTCAGTGATTGAACAAGACCCAATGTTTTCAGGGTTATTTAACAAAGAAAGAGTGCTCAACTTCTATGTAATATCAATCCTTCTATATGGCAGTGAATGCTAGACAATTATTTCACAGAGAAAAAGAAAACATCAGGCAACAGAAATGTGGTTCTACAGAAGAATGGTGATAATATAACATGGATGGAGCATGTGAACAACAAGGAAGTTTTCAGGAAAATGGAAATAAGAGGAACACTTAGAATCAGAAAATGACAGCTAAACTTTCTTGGACACATAATGAGGAAAGAGGGCTTGGAAAATTTGACACTTACAGGGCATACTGAAGATAAGGGTAGTAAAGAAAAACAATGAATAACCAAACAAGTTTGTGTACATAGGTACCTGAACATTGACTATGAGGGATTTGAGAACAAACATTGCTTAAATCTATAAAAGATAGGTAGTTGTGGAGAACCATGATTGCTCACATCTTGAAATGACATGGCCCATAAAAAAAGTTTTTACTTGTGAACAAAATCATGGATATATATTTGAATTTCTATGATTGCATTTTCCCCTTTTTTTTCAGTAATTAATACATATATTTACCATATATACTTGCATATCATGTGACCTTTGAAGACTGTATTTTGAAGCTAATTTGACTACAGTAAACAGATATATAGTTTGGTCAACAGCATAGCAGTACATACACTAATTTTATATCTCAAGTATGATGCAACCCCCTTAAAATTAGCTTCAAAATTTGCATGATACATGTTATATATACAGGATGTGGCAGAAATAGCTTCCACATAATGGTAAAAAATTAGCTAGAAGATACCACTGTCACTAATGTTTTACCATTATGTGGGAGGTATTTCTGCCACATCCTGTATTTACTGTTATTTTAGTCTGTGTTATTGTAGCTTCTCTGCTGAGTATAGTGCCACAGACTCACCACACTAGATGTATCTTTGCCATCTTTCAAGGAGGTTCATGATTCCATTCTCCCAGAATTTGGTATCTTTCTGTGTGATGAATTGGTTTAAGTGATTTTTACAAACTTGTAGAAAGTTGAAATTTTGTCAGGATCAAAGCAAATGGTGATCTGAATGTGCTAGGTCAGGTATTGTAGGAGACCCCAACTAAGTTGTACCAATTTCTGCCACATCTGCAAATAGACGCAAGGTCTGGTATTGTCTTAATGGAAAATAACATCTTTTCAATTTGCCACTTCCAATTGCTGCCTTTAATCAGTCCAGTTGGGAAGAGTACTTATGTGAATGTCATCGAAGAATATTGTAATACAAAGCTTCACCACACTAGGCATTGCTGCTGTTGTTTTCATAGCAAGTCAGTTTTTACAGTGTGTTGCTAGCCTCATATCCAACTGGTTTAAAATTCAGTTCCTTTCTTCTAAACTGGATGCCAACCATAGCTAGAGAGCAGAGTTTTTCCTGCTACTTTTCCCTGAGCTGGTGAGAGGAAATGGATTTATATCTATCCAAGGGTATTTGCGCAAAAGTGAATGCAATGGCCTTGATTGGAATTGGAATTAAACATGCCAGTGACCTTTTCTCTATTAATAACCATTACACTTTTACATTCTTATTTTTACTACAAGAGTTATTTAACCTTTATTACTCTGTATGTGGCTTCATTTGCTATACAAAAGGTTTATCCTGCCACTGAACAATAGTGTGTTTGAAGTTCATAGTTGTGTTCTCATATCCTACTATGGCAGCAGAAAACAACTTGAGTGAAATTAACAATAAGGATACTGCAATTGAGAGGTCTTGGAAAAGAAAGCAGTGGAAAAGGGAATTAATATTAATGATGCAGGGTTCTAAAGTTTAATTTTTAAATTTTTAAATTTTTTTAAATAAAAAAAGAATAAACATTCTTTTTAAAGAAAATGAAAAAAGCTCTCCTGCATTTGATTCCACAGATATCAATGAAATTATGATTTTGACTCAGGGTAATGTCATACTCATCTTGCACATATATTTCTTTAAATGCTATGTCTCTTCAGGATATAGGCGATCATAACTCTCCACGGATTCCTTTTCTCTATTATCTGTGAATTACTAGATCCTCTTGGAAAAGAGTGGTTTCCTATTGCCTTCTACATGGTTTGGAATTCAGTTTTCTTTCCCTTATATTGGTTGCCACCCAAGACTAGAGAGCCCAGTCTCCTCTATTTAATCCATTGATAGGGGAGAAGAGCTGGATTCATGTCTTTCCCAAGGACAGTGTGAAGTTGAATGCAATAGACTAACCTGAAATTTGAAATAGGCTTGATGATTCCATTTTCTTTGCCAATATATGCTACATGATCCTGCACATCCTACCCATGTATAAATAAAAAAAATTGTATTCAAAATGTAATTTACAAAATCAAAATTATGCAAATTAGATTTTGAAGTAAATGTTTGTGGGGTAAAATGTCTGATTTCATTGAAGACAATATGATACTAGAAAAATTTGTGGAAGTTCTTTCAGTAAAATATGAAGCAATTCAGTAAAAATAATATGCAACATTGTTAAATTATAAACATATCTACATTAACAACATTAGTAAAATTATAAACATGTCTGTATTAGCAGCATTGATAAAATTATAAACATGTCTGTATTAGTAACATTGATAAAAGTATAAACATGTCTGCATTAGCAACATTGGTAAAAATATGAAACTGTTTTCATTACTAACATTGATAAACTATAAATATATCTTCATTAGCAACCTTTAAAAGTAAAATGAATAATTAGGAAATATTTGTGCAAATTATATTCATGCATCAAGTCTTCATCTAAAGAAGTTCATTAAATTCAACTGAAAAGGTCCGTCTGTTTAATATTTCATTTCATTTTTCTAATTTCAACAAAAGATGAAATAAGGAAAAGTTTATAATGATGAGAGCAGAATAAATTGTACATCATCTTATACAGTCAGATAAACATCTCATGTCACAATTATTTCATTCTGCTTTGTCAAAGACATTATTAATCAAGTGAAAGTTTAAAAAAAGAAGCACTTAAGTAAAGATCCCCAACAAAAATATAAAAATTCTTGTTTTATGTCAGCAAATTTGATGTTTAATTATAATTTTACTTTAATTAGAAGAGAAAATTTTAATCCTAAAAATGTAAAATAACAAAAAATAATGGAAGTTGGACAGCATGCATCAATGTTTGGTAGCATTTCATCTCAAAGGAGAATTGAAATGAACAGACAGCTGTGGTTGACAGCAAAATACTTGAAGTTGATTTGTTAGTTTCATTAGTCAAAAGTTCCTTTTAAATCCTACCTCACCAGCCATATTCCTATTCCTATTTCAGCAGAACTGATTGCATTTGGAATGAAAAGAGTGACATTGTGCTTAGGTAATCAAAGTTAATTATAAGCAGTTTTGGCATTTGCAGAATGCACTCTGCTGTCTTGTGCCGAACTGGCTGGTAGCTGGTGGGTATGGGACATTTGCCGAAAGTGATGATAAGATCAGCATTGCCCAGTTTTAGAAACAAATGTCAGATCATTTAAAGCTGATTGTCACTCAGACAGAAAATCTTTGTGGGTAAAGTGTCCAGTTTCATTGAAGACAATCCGATATTTGCAAAATTTGTGAAACACATCCAGTAAAATGATATTATATATATGAAATATAATCATGTTTGAATTAGTAAAATATGAAAGTAAAAATAAAATTTTAAATATATATATATATATATATATATATATATATATATATATATATGTGTGTGTGTGTGTGTGTGTGTGTGTGTAGTATTTATAGTATATATATGTATATATATATATATATATATATATGTGTGTGTGTGTGTGTGTGTGTGTGTGTGTGTGTGTGTGTGTGTAGACACTGAGGACAACACTGAATGGCAACAATCTATTTTATGCTTGAATGCAATCTTCAGGACATGAAGATGCATTCAGTCATGTAAAAACTGTCACCACTGTGTTGAAATCAGTGCACAGGATCTATCCTGGATATTGAGAACTTTTACCCATAAATATAGCATTCCTTAAAACTATATTCTTCTATCATATATATATATATATATATATATATATATATATATGTGTGTGTGTGTATACACACCCCTCTCATAGGTTGAGCACTTTGGAAGAAAGGGAAATTTATCGGCTGCTGCTATTAACGCTAAAAGCTCTTCGCTATGAACTAAGCACTCTGGTAGCTGTTAATACTTATATCTTGTATATAATGTGTTAAAAATTCCCTTTCTTCCTAGCATACACTGATGGCCTAAGGGTGAGAGTCTCTAACTGATGTCAAATCAGTTGTGTTTTGATCCTGGCTTGAAGCAATCGCATGTCTAGCCACAGTGATACAGCGAAACAGTCTGTGGATGACTATATATAAAAGGCCCTCTAAAAAAAAAAAGTTTGCCTACCTGGTCACTGATGGCTGACACCACCTAAAAAGCACTCCCATTATGAAACTATGACCTTTATGAGATGATGGTGCCAATATTGGAAATATTCTTGGAAATTGTTTACAAGAATACCTTTTAGTAATATAGTTATGACTTGCTTAACATCAGTGATATCAGGAAACCTTTCTCCTTTCAGAGCCTTTTTCAATTTTGGAAATGGCCCCAAATCACAGGGAAATAATTCATGGGAATAAGGTAGATAACCTATTTTTGTAATGAATTTCTCTGCCAGAAACACATGAAATTCTGATACATTATGTGCAGGAGCACAGTCATGGAGAGAATTGACTTGTGAGGCCAAAGTTCAAATTTTTTTTACTTAAATTAAGTGCTCAATATATTTATTTTGTTCATCTACTGACCTGAATATTAGTGAAAAATATACAAAATCCCTAGCAGAATTCAAACCTGCATTTCCCCTTAGAGAAACTGTCATAGACAAATGCAGGTTCAAATCCTGCTGGAGAGCACATATTTTTCACTAATAAGATTTCTTGAATATTCAGACCAGTTGACAAAAAAAATAAATAAATATACTGTTTAATAAATAAAAAAAATATATATATACTGTTTAAATAAATAAAAAGAGTGTCTACTTAAATACGAGTACCTACTAAAAGTAAAATTTAAGTAATAAAAACCTGTAGATTAATAAATAAAAATTTGTTCCTTTATATATATATATATATATATATATATATATATATATATATATATATATATATATATACATACATGTATGTATGGCATGTTTGGCGAAGGAGGGGGTGTATGCAACATTTGATAATTTTGTGGCAATATGTGTTGAAAGGTTTTAGGCAGTTTTGATCAATATTTCTTTTTCATGGTTAGCCATAAGGAATTGTAAATGTAGGACTACCTTACACTTAAGTAAAATAATAACAATAACAATATTTATTACAGGAAATATCAAGTTTTACGCAAACATTGTTGACAATTATGTATTTAGTTACATAACAAATAAATAAAAATAATATAATTTTTATGCTATACAGTGTAACCCGGATATAAGAGAGTTGTCGGGACCGGAGAAGAAGTCTCTTATATCCGGGTTTCTCTTATATCAGAGTTTGGTCTATTTTGCTTACATTAACATAGGCTCTAATTTGGGACCAGAGAAAATCTCTCTTATATCCGGGTTTCTCTTATATCCGGGTTACACTGTATTTGATTTGTTGTTAAGTATTTTTCATTTTCTCTTTTGTTATTGGAAGCATTTTAAAATACTTTGGCTGCAATGCTAAGTTTTCTAATTTGAACAAACTGCAGCTATTTCATTTACACTTTGTTACCCCTCTTTTCTATTGTTTTTAGATTGCTTTCTTCCAGGCATTTTGATGGGCAATAGCGAAATTCTAAAATTTAGAATGATCTTATTACATTTCAAAAATAAAGCCTGTAAAAAGGAATATTTTAAATTAATATATGACCAAAAATAAAATGCTTTTGACAAACATCTACGGTTTATGTTACTTCATCTCATTGCATGGTTATGAAATATAAACCTAAATTGAGCTTGAAATATTGTGTAATCGACTCTAATTTTTTGTAAAATGCATGGATGGGATGTAATGAATAATCTGCAGTGAAAAAAGCAATTTTCAATTTTTTATTCAACAGGCTCCTCCTCCACTGAATGTGATATATATTTTAAGTAAGCTTCACTCTGTACAAGGCCCAAGGACCACTAGAGGTAGAGGGTTACGATGAGGGGTAGTTTATAGGAGGGGAAGATAACGGTTAACTCTAAACTTAAACAGGTTCAGATTGTAGTGATTGGGGAAACATCCTCTTAGGATCCTGTTTCAAAGAGCAATTGTTCATGGGAAGAAGCTGTTTGAGTGGAGCTTAATTCTTGCTGATGGAATACAGAACAAATATGGTTGGTTTGCAACCATTTAAGTGGCATGGCGGGTTTTAGTCAAGAAGGTTAGACCTGGCAGAACCAAGGAATGTAATTCGTCTGAGCACATTTCATGGAAGTAGTGATAAAGCAGTGAGAGACTCGCCACATGCCACCTGTGAAGTGAGAGGTTGGAGGGTGGAAAATAATTCTTCTCTAACAAGACTGGAATGTAAGGACTGGGCATATCCCACCCAAATATGACAACAATATTCCATTTTGGGCTTGATCTAGCTCTTATAAAGGTAGAGGATAGCATGATGTGTCAAGTACTTACTGGAATTATATAGGGAACCGATCATTTTACCTGAATTTTTAGTGATGAGTTGTATATAAGAGTTCCACTTAAGGTATATATATATATATATATATATATATATATATATATATATATAACTTTTATTGATATTTGAAACAAAATGACATGTTCAAATGCTACCTATTGAAAAACATTGCATACTTTTCTTCCAATACAATATTATAATAAACTTGTATAAAATTACTTCAGAATTGATCTTATTTGTTGATAAGAAAAACTTCCCATAAGTAGTGCACAGAATGTTACTTTTGATAGTAACTTTGGCATTGAGGAAATCTCAATTTAGAAACAAAAGTTTCCCAATAATATAAGTAGAACTTTGTAAATACAACATCAACAGTGAAATATTTTAAAACTTATAACAATTCATAGCTTTGGGCTTACAAAGAAAGGGAAAAATATTCCTTAGTAGCTGCTCTTTCTTTTTCTGTAATTAGTTTTAAAATTCACAGACACAAGCTTCAAGCATTTGATGCTAGATATCAAATTTAGTTTAGTCTGTCAAAGAGCCACTGTTATTGTACTAAATGCATTCTCAACCGGTTGGTCCATTGCTGTGTTTTGAAAGACAAGCTGCTAACAATTAACTTACCATAGTATACACACACACACACACACACATACACATACACATAAAATAACATTTTTTTGATTATTTACCCATTAACCGACTGTTTCATGCATTTCAGTGCTATTTTAAAAATGGATGTTTGCTTTCCATGGATGTTCTTTAGTTCTGTAAATCTTTTTCTCAATTTTCAAAAGGAATGTGTTGGTGTGCTGACAGTTTGAAATAATTTCATTCTTTTTGTTTATTAATACATTTACGTCCTTGGATTTTATGATTTTCAGCTTCTCCTCTGTACATTGATTGCAATTTCTGATGCATTCCTTTTTGGAAAATGCAAAAAAGAATGTTAGAGCCATGGAGAATCCAAGGATATCAAACATCCATTTTGAAAATTGCACTGAAATACATGAAACTGTTAATTGGTAAGTAATTAAAATATTTTATTTTTATGCCTATTAAAATGTTCTTTTAAAAGGATTTAAAATAAAGCACTCTTATATACACAGGAAAAGGAATATAAAAATCATATATATATATATATATATATATATATATATATATATATATATATGTATATACAAGGTATGATGGATAAATTGTCATCTAAATTATGCACAAATGAAAATAACACTGACATCTCATTTTAACAGATATATTTACTGAAATTACCTAAAAATATCTTTAAATACTAAAGAGTAAATTTATTTAATAAAATCACCAATGGCTTCAACCATGGCCTTCAGATGACTTCGGAATCTCCTGCAACTCTTCCAGATGACATCATTCTTTAAGTTGATGAATGCTACCATAATTCTTGCTTTTAGTTCATCTTTAGTACCACAAGGAGTTTTGTCAGTCTCTCGCTCAACTGTGCCCTACACATAATAATCAAGGGGGTTGCAGTCTGGTGAGTTAGGTGGACAGATTTAAGGGGTGATGTGGTTGGAGAAATTATCTGACAACCATGATTGGGTTCTCCTGCATGTCTGGCATGGTGCAGAGTCCTGTTGTCAGACATAGGTTCTTCCAGTAGCCACCCTCTTGACCTAGGGTAGCACTACCTCCTCAAGGCATTTGATGTAAACCTCTATATTGAGTCTGAAACTCTCAACAACAAATTTGGGAGTTCTTTTCTTATCAGAACAAACAGAATAATTTTTCCAATCTACAGTACCATTGTAATCACCATTAAACCAAATGACGTAATGCCCAGCCACCAACTGAACAGTGGTAGAGAAAAATGACAATGCCCAGCCACCAGTTGAACAGTGGGTAAACACTTGTAACTATTTTTATATCTACCGTGAAACATTACATACCAATTATTTGTGAATTTTGACCCAGGAGTTCCGGCAGAAGGGTTAAAATTATTCAGGAACACAGCACTCAAAGGGTTAAATATTAGTATTTATAAGGATAATGTTTAAATATATAAATATATATATATATATATATATATATATATATATATATAGAGAGAGAGAGAGAGAGAGAGAGAGAAAGAAAGAGATTAACAACAAACCCCTTGAAAATGGCTAAAGAAGTAGCCAAAAAGTACTTGGGGCAATAGACATTACTGACAAATTTTACACTCCCTTAGCCCCACGAAATGGAAAAATTTAAAAATACTAGAAAAACTCAATAAAAAATTCAGCAAATTATCCTTGTCTGTTGTATTCAGTGAAACATGTTTGAAAGAAAGATTGCTGCTGAAATATACATCATATATATATATATATATATATATATATATATATATATATATATATATATATATATATATATATATATATATATATATATATATATATATATATATATATATATGTGAAGAGGTGTTGAAAAATTCTCAGCCTGGAGATTATTCCACCAAATTATGATGCTTGGTGGTCAGATATTGGTAGGTGGATCAGGCCAAGAACTTTTCAGCATCACTTGAGATAGATTGATAGATAGATAGATAGATAGATAGATAGATAGATAGATAGATAGATATGAACAGGCTGAGATTGATAGTATATATGAACAAACTGAGATAGATAGATAGATAGATAGATAGATAGATAGATTCTAAAACAGTTTTACTAAGGGAATTGAAAGCTCATCAATGGACATTTGTTACAGACCTAGGTTGAGCATACATTCAGGAAGATGAACTTGATTTCAGAAGTATGACAGCCAGGTTTCCAGAGATCATATTATGTCACTGGATTGTGCATTCTGACCCAAATGTCTGTTCTTCAGCCTAGATAAATGGCTACCCATATCACAAGATAGTATACTATAGCAATGGATTGTTCTGTTTCGTGGTTGCTATGTTGATTATTAATGGTGAAATGTGACAAATGGTCTGGAATAAAATTGGTTAAAAGCCTGATATATATATATATATATATATATATATATATATATATATATATCATGTGACTGCATATAGTTTATATTGAGTAGTTTAATACTATAGAAAAAATAATACATTTAGAAATAGCTATGTACATAATGGCTGGCTACTCTTGTTTTCTGAGCACACTGCTAGGATAGCTAAACAATCCTTATTGCAGACACCTGTTCAGGCACAATTGTGTTTGTTCAACACCCATAAATCACACCTGTGGTTTATATTACAACTGTGCTGAGCAGACATTAGTTACAGTTCATGGAAGAGAGTATATTAACTGTCATTATCAGCAGTTTGAACAACAACAGCTTCGACCATGATAACTTGTGTCACTTCATGATAGCTCAATGACCGATGACTTCCAAACAGTTCTGTCCACCCAATTTCATGCTGAAGATTTAGAACATTTTCCAAAGATGCTGTACACTGAGATCACCTCCCAGATTAATAAACATCAAGAAGTCACCCTCCTGAGAAATCGATTATGGTGAAATTCAAACCTGGATCCTATTGCTGGAAAGCAAACATTCTGACCATAAGCCTATATACAGGGTTCAATGGATAAATTGTCATCTAAATTATGTGAAAATGAAAATAACACTGACATCTCATTTTAACAGATATATTTACCAAAATTACACAAAAATATCTTAAAATTCTAAAGAGCAAATTTATTGAATAAAATTGCTATTGGCTTCAAGCACAGCTTCCAGGCAACTTTGGAATCTCCTGCAACTCTTCTGGATGGTCTCCTTGTTTAATTTGGTGAATGCTGTCATAATCCTTGCCTTCAGTTCATCTTTGGTGTTACACAGAGTTTTGTTGGTCTCTCACTCAACTGCACCCCACACATAATAACCAAGGGGGTTTCAGATTGCGGAGTTAGGTGGACAGATGTAAGGGGTGATGTGGTCGCAGAAATTGTCTGACAGTCATGACTGGGTTTTCCTGCATGTGTGGCATGAGGCAGAGTCCTGTTGCTAATATAACAGCAGGATAACTCATGATAACTCATGTCATCCAGCAGTCACCCACTTGACCCAGGGCAGCACTGCCTCAAAGCACTTGTTGTAAGTCTGAGGCCCTCTCCAACAAATTAATGAGTTCTTTTCTTATCAGAACAATCTGAGTAAGTTTTCCAAGCTGCTATAACATTGTAATCACCATTAAACTCATCCAACTCTTTCCAAATCTGCTGCATTGTCATCAAATCAAGACCCAAAATCTCTGAAATGTTTGTATTGGAACTTCCAGTGCAAATGCCAAGTAGTATAACATGTCGTTTCCAAATTTCTGACAGATTGAAATGTGTCATAGTGCTCTTTTTCACACATATGGTGCCCAACTAACCCTACTATACTATGCAGTCAACAAAATCAAAAAGAAGCAAATATAAAATGGCGAAAATTTACCCATTGCACTCTGTATATGTAAATACAGCCATAAATAGCCACATACATTTTTTTTAATTGGTTTCACCCCATGCAAGGCAGTAAAGCCACTAAGACACAAGATTTACAAGGGTGTGAAAGAATTAGGAAGAGAAACATTAATAATGAGCAGGAAGAGGAAAGTCATCAGGAGGACAGTAGATAGTGATTGACATTGCATTTAAATTTTTGCAGATTAAAGTTGGCTAGAAAGCATGGAGTCAGAAGGGAGTTCCACAAGCCTGAAGTGTGAAAAAAGAAACTGTTAGCATAGAAATTATGGCTACATCTAGCCAGCTCAATTGTAAATTGATGAGATCTCAATGCCAGTTTAGTGCTGAGCTTAAATTTATACAGTCTAAGTACTCATCCAAATAATTACAATGAAAGTATTTATAGAAAAGACAGAGAGAGGCAATGTTACAGTGAATGGGAAAGTGACTGAAGCCAAGCCACCAGATCAGGATCAGTAATATTGCAGGTTCTTCTTTGGATCTTATCAAGGTGATCAAAGTAGATAGCAGGGGCAGCAGACCATATGTGGCAGCAAAATTCTAAGCATGGATGAATGGTAGACATAGATATGTAAGATAGATTCAACTTTCTTATCATATATGTAAATACACACACACGCAAATACATATTATTATTTCAATTAAAAAAAAGATGATTAACTGAAAGATATTATATATTCTCTTCTTTTTAATCAAATTTGCTTAACATATGGATATCTAAGAGTATAATTTCTTTCTATAAACATATGTATGTGCCTATTTATATATATAATTGGTAAACATTTATGCCAAGATAGTTTGCATACTCAGAAATTAACAGATTTTAAATGTCATATATGAGTATATAAAAGTCTTCAATATATATGTATTTATAAGCATTGTGTATATATTCATTCACAGAAATGCATACTCATATATATATATATATATATATATATATATATATATAGAGAGAGAGAGAGAGAGAGAGAGAGACATGTATATCTGTGTGTATGTGTACATGTATGTATATAAGTGGATATGTAATCTTGAGTTTAAAGTTATTCCTTCTAAGAATTTGCTTTTGTTTTATTTGGTTCAGTTTCATTCACTAAATCTTTAAAATCTTAAAGAAAACATCTGCTGACTTCCCTCACCGAAAAATTTTAAGAAATACTTTTTCTTCATACACACAAGTACAATAGTGCCAGTGGGCAAATATTGAAAAGAAATATTACAATATTCTTTACTCTTTGCTGTTCTTTGTTTTACTTCTACTTTCCTGCCTTGATTTTTGTCTGTCCCATAATGCACCTGTAAAGAACCATCTTGGGTGATGATCATTCAAACTTCAATTTTCAAATAGTTTTGTTTCATTTCTTGTTTATTAACAATGATATATACAGAAACTTGTCCAATTTATGAGGGAGATGATTTAAAAAAGAAATTAATTTTTTTCTTTCCAAACTATCTTTTTTTTTTTTTTTTTTTTTTTTAAGCATTTCACCCCAAGCAAGGTGGGAAGGCCTAGGACGCAAGGGGTTACAGAAGATTTGGAACAAGATCAGATAGGAAAGGATGAGGAGAAGGATAGTGGATAGATCAAGGCAACTGGAAATGTTGATTGACATTACATTTGAATAGTTGGAGATTATAGCTCTCAGGGAAACAGGAACAGGGAAGGGAGTTCCACAGGCGAGAGGTGCGAGATATGAAGCTATTGGAGTAGAAGAGACAGTTACATTTAATAGTTTCAACAGTGAAAGGGTGAGAGCGAGATGCAAGCCTCGTAGGGTGCTTGAATTTATGAAGTCTGGGAACCAGTGAATGCAGCTCCTCGGAGCAATTACCATGAAAGTATTTGTAAAAAAGTCAGAGAGAGGCGATGATGCATCTCTGAGAGAGCGACTGTAGATGAGATGCCAGATCAGGGCCAATTATGTTGCATATCCGCCTCTGGATCTTATCAAGAACCCCGAGGCAAATAGAAGGGGCTCCAGACCATATATGGCAGCAATACTGCATGCAAGGGCAAATTTTTGATTTGTAGATCTTGTTCAATAGATTTCTGCCCTGGTCACTTTGGTAAGAATCATTTGTTTTTCTATGAAACCAGCTCATTTTTCCTTCAGTATCTGTTTCAGAGGGAAATTAACAGGAGATAAAACATGGCATGTGGAACTAGAACAGTCTACCCCGGTGAGTAAAATAAAGGGTTCAGTTCAACATTCTAACCACCTGAAGAAGGCCGGAGCGTACAACAGCCGAAACGTTGTCATAAATATGGTGACAAAGATGAGGACAATAGTCCAAATAATGTAAATAATGTCATTTTTTTCCTTTTTGAGATTATTATCATTGTCATTATTATTATTACTGCTCATAATATAAAGGCAAATGTTTTTAAGATGAACAAGATAATAACTATGAAATGCCAATTAAATGTACAAATTTAATTATAATTACTTGCATTATTGATATTATTTGGACTGTTATCCTCATCTTCATTGCCATATTCACAATGTTTTGGCCATTGTACACTCTGGCCTTCTTCAGGTGATTGGAATTTCAAACCAAACCCTATCGCCTGAAGAAGGCCGGAGTGTACTGAAATGTTGTGAATATGGCAATACCAGGCCACAACAGTGGAGAACCAAAAACTTGGAGAGTAGAGTTAAAGTGAAATAACTGAGACTTTTGGAAGAAGCATGGCACATGGAAATAGAAGAATCTTCCCTGGTGGATTCGGTTGGAATTTTTAGTCACCTGAAGATGGCTGGAGCATACAATGACCAAAATATTGTGAATATGGCAATGAAGATGAGGTTAACACAGTCTAAATAATGTAAATAATGCAAGTAATCATAATATCCCATCTCAGAGATATAGACAGAAATTAATTATAGTTGTCAAATATTTTTATCTTAATAATTTCAAAAGAATAAACTCCATTTTAGACAATTTGGAATCATTAATGATGTCTTTGTTTACATTCAAATGAAACAAATCTAAAAAGAATAAAATTATGAAAAGAAATTAAGCATCATTTATAAGATGATCAACATGATTTATTGGCAATTTAAACAAATGAAAATTAAGTGAATAAAAGATTAATTGAACCATGAGTTGATTAGAATGAAATGCAACACAAATCACTAAGGATGCTATTCATAAATGTGTTTGACAAATTAATACAAACATCATCAGGTGAAAAGAATATAACGAATTAATAATAACTTAAATATAAGATAAATTGATAATCATTGGTAAGTTTCTAGCTTTATTCACCTGTAAAGAAAAGATTTAATAATAAATTTGATAACTAATCCTGAAACAACAGTCAAAGGCAATTATAAAATTATGTGATATATATATATATATATATATATATATATATATAATAAAAAGGCTTAAACCCTAATATTCCATGGTCATAATTTATTCCATTGGAATCGTAAATCGTATCTTTACTCTGTCCTACCTAGATTCTATCCTCTTGGAATTTTTTTTATACAAAATATATATGTATGTGTATGCATGTATGTATATATATTTATATATTTTGCATATGTATATGTATATTTACCACTAATATTATCTCTCTCTCTCTCTCTCTCTATATATATATATATATATATATATATATATATATATAGAGAGAGAGAGAGAGAGATAATATTAGTGGTAAATATACATACATATGCAAAATATATAAATATATATACATATATATATTATATACATATATAAATTGCACTGGGAAAGAGAAAAAGCATGAAAGAGAAAGGAAAAGTATATTTAATCCAACTTTATAGCTTTCATAGAGAAAAAAGACAATGAGAGAAATGTTTACATGTTTGATTCTTGATGATTCATGAGGAAATGATTTTTGATTGGATGAAAAATCATCAGCTAACTGTATTATGCTATAACATGGATATAATTTCTTTGTATTTGGGTTCATGAAAAAAAAAACAGATATTGGCTGCTACAAAAAAAAGTTGTATTAACCAATTTTGGAATAGAATTAACAATTTAATTTCTCTCCTCCTTTGCTTCTTATAACAGCTAAAGTGAATCTCACCCAGGACAATACAAATGGCTTGTATTGCATATAATTCATATATACAGTATTATTTAAATGGATAGCTTTTCAGATATACCACTGTATCCTTTCAGGAAGTAGGAGATTATGGCTCTCTACAACTTCCTGACCTTTGAAATTCTAAGCAATGTTTGTGTACTCCCAGTCCATGTTCTGCTACCCATTTACACAAGTTTATTAGGGGTACTACATTTCTCTTTGTCACTGTTGTAACCTAGAGAAGGCTACTGAATAGAATAATCAAACAAAGGTTGGTAATGAATGATAATACTTAGGGCAAGAACAACACATATAAGATTCGCCAGCAGAACGTAGAAGAAGTAGTAAACTGCTAGAAGTGAATCATGAATTTCACAATGAATCTCCAACTGCAGACCAACATACAGTATTTACTACTGTATTTATATGAATGGGGACATACCCATTATCAAGAGTGTTAAATTCTGCAAGCTCTCTTTCCTCATTATATGTCCCAATATTTTTAACTACCTCCTTCTGATTTTATGCATCATTTTTGTTTTCATTTTCCTTAAAATGTCCTCATTGTTCAGATTCTGTAGAACACCATATCTGTTGCCTCACATCTTCTCTTGTAAAGAAATTCTCTAGCATTCACTCTTATATAGCAGAATAAATAGGATAAACAATTCAGCACTTTCTTCTTTGTTTCTAATGAAATTTTGAAAAACAAAATGGAATAATAATAACATAAAAATTGCAAAAAATGGGTGCTGAGACATTAGGTCTATATGTCCCAGAAATTCATACACAGATGTCCTCAAGGACACAAGGCCCAAAGGATAAAGATATTGGTTAGGTCCAGTGACGAGATCCAAAGAGTGTTCATTACCAGCAGTGGTGAACCAAAACTTTGAGAGTTGTGTTAATAACTGAGACATCTGGAAGTGGCATAGCACGTGGAACTAGAACAATCTACCCCGGTGGGTGAAATAAAGGGTTTGGTTTGAAATTACAATCACCTGAAGAAGGCCGGAGCATACAATAGCCGAAACGTTGTGAATATGGCAATAACAGTAAATAATACAAGTCATGAAATTTTCCTGTTTCTTTATATTTTGAAAGCTACCTTTTGATATTTCTGTACACCTTTACATTACTGTGTCACATTTACATGTCCATTATAATACATCATAGTCCTTCTTAGGTTGATAAAAAATGATTTCACTGATATGCATAATGTTATGGAAATCTTAAAAGGATCTTTGAAGTTTACTCAGCTCTTTGTTGCTTGTAAAATCAGTCAACTGTAGGATACTATTTCTAAAGTTAAGAAGCTAGGAAAATGAACTTGATAAACATAATATATGCAGATGACACAGTGCTGATAGCATACATGGAAGAGAAACTACAAAACCTCTTACAGAAAGTAGTGAAGGAGAGCAAGAAGAAGGGACTAAGTATAAACTATAAGAAAACAGAATACATGGTCATCAGCAAAAAGATGATCCCAAAATGCAATTTACAGGCTGGGAATGCTAAAATCAAACAGGTATAGAAATTTAAATATCTGGGAAGCAGAGTATCACAAGACAGGAAAGTTTTGTTGGAAACAAAGAAAAGTGCACTGAACTGTTATATAATATCTGTCCTCCTTTATGGCAGTGAATGCTGGACAATCTCTGCAAAGATGAAGAAGAAATTCAAAGTAACCAAAATTTGCTTCTCTAGAAGGATGCTAGGGGTACCATGGGCTGAACATGTGAGCAACAACAAGGTTTTAGAGAGAATAGAAACAAAGAGGAAACTTATACTAACATGAGGAAGAGCCAGCTGAAATTTCTGGGGCATGTAATGAGGAAGAAGGGCTTGGAAAATCTGATACTCACAGGCCATAGAAAAAAGGGACAGGAGAAAGCAATGTGTGACATACTTAATGGGCTGGAGCAAGTGGATGGCAGATGAGGGTCTGGGAGAAACAACAAAAACACAAAACATGATCGCCTAGGATAAGAAGATTATCAGAAAGTATATCAGTAACCTTTTCAACACAGAAATTCAATATTTCAGGGTGAATATAGTCTCTTATATTTTTATGTACCATGTCTGTCCAGGGAGTAGAGTAACTTCCTATCCCTTGTCATACTAAAAAAATGTTTGACTCTTTAGCATCCCTCTTTGATGCTAATCTGCCATCCATTCTCACAAACACACAAGGGTGATTACTCAGTATTTTCTTTTGCCTCTTTTGACTTCAATAACACTGGTGTTAAATTCTTCAGGTCCTGTTTTTTATTATGTATTCCAGAAATTTCAACTATCACTTTCTGATTTTAATAAATGTCCTTTTCATTCCGATTTTCTTTCAAATTTCTTTGTTGCTCAAATTTAATCTGTGGAACTCTCAGCATCCTCCTGTAAAACAACTTTGAATTTCTTCTTCCTCTTCTCAGTGGACAAAATAAAGGGTTCAGTTCAAAATTCCAATTACCTGAAGAAGGTCAGAGCATACAACAGCCAAAATGTCATGAATATGGAAACTAAGATGGGAACACTCTGAACAATGTAAATAGTGTAAATAGTTACAATGAATAAATTCATGCTTTCTAAAAAGCACAATGCTAAACCATTTGCTCTGTTCCTTTTATCTGGGGTCAGAGTAATCTCCCTTGTTTGACATTGCTTAATGAAGCAAATGAAGGAGAGATGTTTATCTTCATATTGTCTTTATTAATTCAATACTTAGATCTCCCAACATTAATTTAAAAACTTCAAGATCAAAAGGAAAAAAAAACACTTATTATTATTATTGAAATGTGTGTATAAGTGAGTAAATGAATCCTGTTATATGTTTCATCCTTTGAAAGGACTTCTTCAAAGTAATCATGTTTTTATTGATAGAAACTTATATAAGTATTTGGGAGACAAAATATGACAATTTGCCAGTTACAATTCTACATTGAGAAATACTGGAAAGATAATAATAATTATTTGAACATTTTTTGGCATGCAGTATATATCTATATGTTTAAGACAAATAATATTAAAAATGACAGAAATTTTGTGCTGCTTAACTTTAATGATCAACTTTTCTAAGTTCCAAATTATCAAGAATATCAAACCAAAACTCCTTATACATATTCAGGAATCATTATAAATTTAAAGAAAAATAATAACATTTTAAAAACTTTTCTTTGATGTGTAAAAAAGTAGAAAGTATTTCAAAGCTTAATAATACTGGTTGTAGCAATTAAAATAAACAATTCATGAAAAAATTTGTTGGAAAAATAAAAATTCTTAAAAATAGCAATATAATAATTTTTCAAGATAATTCTAAATATAATTCTTGTGATCTGTATTCCACAATCAAAATCTATCTTGCATATTTCTTTTGCTATATACTAAAAACTCCCCTGAAAATCGGCAAATGTTTACATTTAAAGTTGTTTGCATAAGAAAAAGTCAAATCAAGCAAGGTAGCTTTCATCAGGAGATCAAGCAGTCTGGGATTGATCCTCCTCTTTAATCAATTTTGATCAGCCAAATTAGTGATAAAAACAAAATATTTTGAGATTCTCTTAAAGAAAAACAATGTCATTTTTGTTTCTCAAAATAGAATTCTACTCTTCCAATTCAAGCAAACATTCTTGCAAATTTTTTTTGCATATTTCTCCTTGAATCAAAAGAAAAAAATGATAGACACAATTTTATCTTTCTGTAAGCAACTCATTAACTTGATTTCTATAAACAAAAAAGAATGACGAATCTGAAAAATCAACTCTTACAAAATGGCGGCTGCTTCTTGTTTAAAATCAAGCATTTATATTTTATTCTTTTTTTATTTATTTATTTATTGGAGGTAAACTTCTCTAATATTCTGTTTCTTGCTTTTAAATACGCCATTGCCAAAAGTTTCTATCTTCAGATTTCAGAGACATTCAGATATTTTCTTATATAGATTACTCACATGATAAAAATATCTGATTTGTTTCACTTCAATATATTTCTTCAGGCTTGGGACAAACACTTTGTCCAGAACAGTTCCCTGCAATGATTGTCTAAATTCTCAAAACTGAAAGTAGCATTAGGTGCTCAGTCAATGATTGCAGAATTTTTCCTTATAAGGGAATGGCTAATATAATCATTAGTATTAAGATTTTGCCCCACATGCCAAGTTATGAACCAAAAAAGGATAATTAAAATGATAATTTCCATTTGATTTATATATACATTTGTTCTTTGAAGAATTATTGATTTTCTTTAAACCTAGTTGACTTTATATTAAATAAAATAAAACCAAACTAACATGTTTGTTATTATTTTGAAGCAAATCAAGATTCTCCTTTTGCCTGTAAATTTTGAAATTCTTCAATGTCAGGCAGTATAAATATTTATAATACTTGCTGTTTATCTAACCATAATATCACAAGTAGCATTAATATTAAACAAGTAGATCTAATTTCAATTACTTCAATGAATATATATATTAGGTTAGAATAAAAATCATTAGCAGTTTTCAATGTGTTACTTGAACATGTTATTTTCTTACACTTGTAACTTAAATTTATCACACACACACACACACACACACACAGACACACACACATACATGTATTGAAAGCTGGATATATGACGTGTGGATTGTGAATTTTAAATGCTTTTACATTGAAAGTAAAAATGGAGGAATTTGAGATGTTTTTTCATCATTTGATGTTCTTTTATATCCGATAATGTAAAAAAGACTATAAAAACAGCAAAAAAGGTATGTGCTATTTATGCACATGGTGTCATAGCTGAGTACTGTTCATAAGTGGTTCATTATGTTCAAAATTGGAAATTTTGATCTGGATAACAGAATGACCTGCAGTCACTTACAATATAGAAACATAGATTATGTTTTACTATTTCCTATTAAAATAATATATGAGCATTGTAAAGGTCATTGAAAATACTACTTGAATATGGGAATTGCTATGACATGTGGGTACCTTATAATATAATGGACCCCATTTCCATTTGTGTTTTGCTGTGCAAATGCAAGAAAAAACATTGGCTTCTGTTATATGGATGTTTTGAACTCATTCTCTGTGCAAGTTTTTATTACATCCAGATAAGCTTACTGATTATTAATTTCTTCTTTCATTGTGAACTGGATCGAAAGTCTTGAGTTTTCATTGTCCAGTAGTATTTGTACAGCTTCCTGGTGATGCCAGAGTATAAAGATGTCATCTACATATCTCAGCTGTACATTTGGTGGCAAGCTTGGACTCTCATGCCTACAAAAAGTTGAGGTATTGTCTGGTGAAGGTTGGCTAGTGAGATACCATATGTTTTGAACTCATTTTCTGTGCAAGTCATTGGTACACCTAAGAAGGCTTGCTGATTATTATTTTCTTTTTCCATTATGAACTGGACTGAAGGTCTTTTTGAGTTCACATAATCTAGCAGTCTTTGTACAGCTTTCTAGTGCAGCCATAGTATGAATGTGTCATCTATATATCTCAGCCATACTATTGGCTTTAGTGGTACTGTTTGTAAAGTCATTTCCTTGAAGTATTCCATGTATATGTTTGTCATCACTGGTGATAGCAGTGAACCCATAGTCAAGCCTTTTTCCTGTTGGTATATATCAGACTAGTTGGAAGAATGTACTCAGAAGGTCAATATTTCCATCAGATTATCTATTGGAGTGTTACTAAATTCTCTCAGGGAGGAGTCTGATTCCAACTGGTTTCTTAGCTCATCTGCCTGGGGCTTCGGGATCTTGAAGATAGAGGTGATACAATATTTGTCCCTGAAAGTACTAACATGACGTTCACTAACTACAAAAGTGACTTTCCCAAACACCATAGCTCAGAACACAGGAGTTGGACATTGAAGATCTGGGGACAGCAATGCAGTACTGAACAGTATGGAAAGGGATTGTCAATGAAGTTCCCACCAACCATAGGGAGCTCAAAGGATGATGAAAGCTAGAAAATATTTTTAGACTGTAAGAATTTTGGGAAATGATTGATGATTTACTGAAATAATTCCTACTAATGAACCCATAGCTGGGGGAAGATGAAGCAGATTCATACCTTTCCCAAGAGTATTTGCACACAAGTGAATATAATAAACCCAACTAGAATTTGAATTTTGATTTCAAATTCCAAGCTGTTACACCACCCTTACATCCAAGCTTACTGCATCTGGTATTCCCAAGCAGTCACCCATTTAAATACTGGCCAGTCTCGATGTTGCTTAACTTCAGTGATCATACAAGAACCAGTGTTTCAATATATGACCACAAACTCATTGTTCAAGAAAATGGTTCAAATATGAAGTCTACCTAAAAAACTTCAACCATTTTGATCTCAAAATCTAGTTACACAATATTGATATAACTTGACAACCAATCAGAAAAAATGATACTGTAAATGGAAAACAGAGTCGCTCCCATGGGGTTACTCAGTCAATAATGAAATGTCACTGAATGGGATTGTGTATTAAGTGACCATTGCATTCATAGAAAGTATGCATCATATGTGCCTGGAAAGGTGAACATTTGTCGAGAGAACTTCTCTCAATGACCATGAAGTCATGAAGTCATGAGCGAAGTTCAGATAAAATTTGGGCACCAATGTTTCAAAGTTGGTTGTAAATCTCTTGAAAGCAATTCACATTCCAAAATCAAATTACTCAAAAACATTTTTATACATGCTATCTGAAATCAAACAAAACTGGCATTCAATGGAGTGAGAATTGAAAGATTAAACTAACAATCATAAAATATCCAGCCATTTTGGATATCATGACTAACCAGTCTTCCTATTTCAAGCAATTTTTTTTTTTTGGAGAGGGGATGAAAATATTGTATCATCTACATTTGTCAGTCCCCTAAAGTTTTAGATCCTTGTTACTTTTCCCTATTCTCAAATCTTAATTCACCATTAAAACTGAAATTTCAGGCTGGGGTTAGGATTAAGGAGAATGCAACAAGGAAACAAATGACAATCTTAATGGAATATTGTCATGGCACCATATGTGGCTTGAACTGGTGTTTGGCAACTATGGTCATTGTTCTATAGTGGATAATCTTGGTTGTGTTTTTGCATTAGTCTTAACAGCTGACTTCAGCTCTCTGTTTCTTACTGAAAGTCAAAGCAACCATATTTTCCCTGGTAGAAACGTTTTCTTGTAGAAATAAATAGCACAATGCATATGGTATGTATTGGCTACTTTTATTGTCCCCAATAGTGAAATTTTTGCCAAATACTAATCAGTGACAGAGAGGGTATAGCAACTGAGAGAAACTTCACTATTCCCATATTTCTGACACATACCCTATACAATAAAGATTCTCATGAGAACTTTGGAGGAAGAAACTTCTTTTTTAACAGGAAATGTTGTGTACCCATTAATTGCTGATTCATCAATTCATGGGCCAATGAAAAGGCAACTGCTACATGCTGCTTCTTTTTCCTTTTTGGTGGGTGGGGGAACTTGTAACTGTCAACTGACCCTATCAAATATATCATATTTCAGAAACACAATATATTTCCAAGAGTTTGTGTTGTTTTTTGTTAGGAGATCCTTTTTTTCTCCCTAATACTTAACTTATTCTCCTTTATTTTACACACACAGTATTACACTTTGTAGAATCTTTTCAAAGTAGAAAGAATATTGAATAAGTACATGAGATCTTATGGTGAGTAATTTGAAATGGGGCTACAGTGTCATTATCCTAGGTAGGTTACCTGTTCATTAATATTAAATAGTTGACTCATTTCTGTGCATCCCTCATATATCTATGTTCTACTCTGGTTCAGTTATTATGAAAATAGAAAAATAGAGAAACAAATAAGAGCAAAATTGTTTCCAATGCCTTGATTTTCTTCTCAAGATTTCTTGTCTTTGAAAGTGATAATTCCATTTAGTTGATGTGTCAATCTCAGTTTTGACAGTTTCATTCAAATTAATCTGATTGTCATAATTGCTTTCTATAATCAGACAATGATCATAATGAGTTTAATAATTCTTATTTTGAAATGATCAAGTTGATTTTTAATCTGCAATACTGTCCTCTTCAAATATCTGTCAGTTTAGTATTTTATTAGCATAGTTTCTATTTAAAAACATTCCCTTATTAAGTAGAAAATAAAACACTTTTTTCAATTATTGGTCATAATCTCTATTCCTGACTTCTTTGACTGCAAATTAATCCAGTTAAGAAAGATGGAACTGAGGTAAATGGATTCAAGAATGACAGAATATCAAAGGTTACTCAAAAGTAAGCAGAATGTTCTGAGTCATCTTCAATCACAATTTTTTGAATGAAACTGTAGGTCATATCAAAATTCTTCCCTCAAATCATAAGAAGCAATAGTTTGTTTTTATTTTTTATTTTTTTACTCTGTGAGTAAATGAAGTTGAAATTTTCCTGAAACACTTTACATTTTTAAATTATGCTTCTGCTATGTACATAGAAATTCTTGACAAAATCCTAAAAAAAATCTATTGGTCCTGACCTGACATCTCAGCTTCAGACACTTTTGCACTGCCAAATCTTTTCACCAGAATCTAACATGAACATTTATAAGTAGACCATTTTTCTATCCATGCATTAAATATTGTTGCCAGACCTGGTCTGGTGCTTCTGATAAGTATTTAGAAATTCTTAACAACATCCAAAGAAGAATCTATATTGTTATTGGTCCAGACCTGGCATCTCAGCTTCAGTCATTTTCCCATTGCTGTAACATAGTTTCCCTGTGACTTTTTTCTAAATATTCTTATGGATATTGTTCTGATGAGCTTTCCTCTTTTCTACCTTGACTTCATGAATTTAAGTGCAGTACTAGATTGGTAGTTAGGTCTCGTCATTTTATTGTATCAATTGCTAAGTGTAAGTTCTATGCTAATAGTTTCTTCTCTCACACTTCTTACCTATAGAACTCTCTTCCAGCTTCTTACTTTCTTGCCAACTATGATCTTTAAACATTTAAATGCAATGTCAATCATCATCTTCTGTCTCCTTGAATCCTGTCCTTTTTATTGTCCTTCATCCTAAAAAATGTTTTCTCAGTTTCTTTCTCTATCACTAACCCTTAATGGCTTTATCATCTTGCTTGGAGTGAAATGATTTTTTCCCCATTTTCTGTTACTACACCTCCTCAGCCTTTTGAACAGGAGTAAAGGTTTGTCCCTTATTTAATGTTTAGGATTGGGTTGCCAGGTTTTTTCTAAATTTTTACTTCCAGCCTATACTTTTAATGTCTCCAAGTGAACTCATTCACCAATTAAATCTTGATCTTTTCAAATCTAGAGTCAGTTGTTATCTTTCCTGCATAGCCCCAAGAACTTCCCTTCTTATCCTTTCTTAAGCTAATACAGCACTACAAGGTAATGTTCTACCTTGAGTGGCTCTGGGGTCTTGTATTGGGTGAACATTCATAAAAAAATTCACTGGCATGAAGTCAAAGAGATCATCTTGCACCACATGATCCAACAATGATATTCATTGTTTGTGTTATATATTGTACCTATGAACACTAATGGATATGTCCCAATCTTCATAAATATGTTGGACACTATTGTAAGTGACAGGTAATATGCTGTCTTAGTAGTCCACCGCTAACAGTGATTTACCTACTTCATGCCGCTGGCGAATATTGTATTTTGATGACATTATAAAGATTATCTTTTCATTTCCAACCTTCGTTTTGGTTATTCTTCATTCAGTAACCCTTTCTAAGTTACAGCAGTTTTCATGCTGAATTTCTTAAAGATTTTCATCATTTTGACTTGTCAAAAGCTGGCCAGAGTGTAGTTTCTCTTCAAGTAACACTTCATCATGTTAGAAATGTGTATATCACTGATACATTTTTGGTTTACCTAACACTTCTGCTTTAAAAATTTCTTAAAGCATTACAACAGTTTCGGCATTAATTAAAAAAAGATTTTCATTCAATTTTCTTCCTTGCAAATTATGCTACCTTCTGCAAATTAGGTTAAAAATGGTAGCCATTTTGTTTTGTGCCCAAATTTAAGAAAGAGTACTCTGTAAAGAGGACATGCAGTGTGGTATAATGGGTAATGGCTCAGAATGAGGAATAAGAGAGCCAAGTTTGTATTCCAGTCAGGTTCGTTACATTCACTTATGCACAAATAACCTTGGGGAAGGTATGAATTCATCTCTTCTCCCCCCCACGTCAGCTATGAGTTGAATAACAGTATAGACTGGGCTCTATAGCCTTGATTGGCAAACAGTCTATCACAAAAAGTAATGGCAGCCTACTGCAGGAAAATCTTCTGCCTAGTCAGTCATGAATCAAAAGAGACATGATCGTCTAAGTGTGCATATAGCACTTATGCAACTATACAGAGAAAGTGGAAATTTGGATGTGCTCATCGCATAGTTATTGGTGCAGAAAGCAAAGTTGATGTGGAAAGTTCAATTTTCAGCTGAGTTCATTGCATTCACTTTCACACAAATAAACTTGGGAAAAGTATGATTAATTTCTTAAAGGTTTTCATCATGTTGACTTGTTGAAGGTTAGCCAGAGTATAGTTTCTCTTTAAGTGACACTTTACCATATTAGAAATATGGATATCACTGATACACTTTTGGTTTATCTAACACTTCTGCTTTAAAAATTTCTTAAAATATTACAACAGTTTATGTAACAATTCTCCTTCCCTATAAAGAAAGTAAAAGAATTACCATCTCTACTCTCCATAAGTTATTGGTTAAATAGCAGAGCAGATAGAGCTCTCTAGCCTTGATTGAAGATCAGTCCAAAAGAATAATTCTTAATTCAAAACCAGTAGAATATTAGGCAGGTAACTCTACCCTGTAAAAAGCAACTTGCTTTGGAAACTGCAGCAGCAAATACCTTTTTTTTGTTAAGTTATGGCTCTCTTCTGCACACAGTCTAAAAAAAGGTTTGATTGATTGTTTAAATCTATAATTAATCTTGAATAGTTAAATAATTTGAAGAAATCATTTTTTTCACTCCAGCATGAATGCAGATCTCACAATATCATTCACTTGCAAAACATCCAGATTTATTTTGCATTCTTTGAGTAACTACTTGCATTTTAAAGTTACCTGAATTTAATATTTCTGGCGCCAATACACTATTTTGGTTATGTATAGACAGACAAAATTTTAATATTATATATAGAAATATTCTTCAGTGACAAATAAATGTTAGCCCCACACCCTGTTTATTCATTTTAGGATTCCCTCCACTACAGAGCTGATTACAGACACTTCCGTGCAGCTTTTATTAATTTTGACTACACAGTCACTCTGCCTATTAGACTACTATATATTACAGATATATATATATATATATATATATATATATATATATATATATATATATATATATATATATATATATAGCAGTAATCCTATAGGTATAAGAAACTACACTTGTTTGGAAAACCTTCGGTGCCTTGCAAATAATCAAACCAATACCAAAGGGAAAAAAAAGGTATAAAAAAAGAAAGAACTAAGAACCTGTACATTAGCTGAAAATAACCGTCCAGTATACAAGTTCAAAGCTCAAAGAAAAAGACCCCGATATAAGTATGCAAAACAACTAAATAAAGTGCTCAATATGGTAAGTAAAGCACACCTAGTTAAACCTAGAGAGCCAGACAAACCCTACCAAGGTTTCACCTAAGCAGATTGTCAGGGAAGGCTGGCTAACTAACTAAATAAGTAACTATATATATATGTTGGCAAAACTTCATGACTTGATTTTGTTAAAGCATTTTACTTAAAACTTTGATAGATATTTATTTTTAGTTTTATTTCTTCAATCTCTTGTCATAGTTTAAAAGACTTGTTTTTAATCATTTATAAACCATCCTGATTATTGATCACTTCTGGTTATTAAATTTTCTCCTCTTTTTTCTACTCATCCCCACTTTTATTTGGCACCTGAAATTCCAGAAATTCCAGTAAAGACTTAATTTATAATATCTCTGTAATAATTTGTTGCTTCAAGCATTCAACATGTATTTAGTGGAATCAACATGAACTGAAAATGGTCTGAGATATCTGACGAAAGTGTTGATGGCACATTCTAAAAAGGGTTCCTCTTCATCATAGACATGATTTTATAGCATAACATTTATTTTAAATTCTTTGTCAGCAATGCTCAGAGGTAAATTTTAAAAATGTCAATTATCTTTTCTCAAATACAAATACTAATTTATTTTCAAAAATTGGACACACACTTTGAAAGGCTCATATTACTTTTGTAATATTTGCAGAAATTCTTGCAGGCAATATCAAATTGATTTTTAAATGCTATAGCTTCCATCAGAGAAATGGATATAATTCATGGACTTCTTTTTAATCAGAATTTGTTTTAAGTTTTTACTGCAAACAAATACATTGAGTGTTTATTCATGTGAGAGAAGCTGCAAGCATCTGCAATTTGCTTGTTTTTTATTAATCTAATAAGAAGAATTTCATTTCTAAATACAGCACATTGACAAAATAGTGAGCAGAAAATTTATCAGTTAGGATAGATTATATCTTTTATGCATTTCACACATTTTCGCAACTAACATCCTATTGTGCATTTTAGACATTTTCACAACAAGGATCACATCATATATTTTTGCCATTTTTCACTAAAATGACCACATCATGTTATTTTAGAAATTTTCACTCCTAGAGTCACATTTTATATTATTTTAGATATTTTCACTACAAGAGTCACATCATAGATTTTAGACATTTTCACTTCTCGGGATACATCTGATTATTTAGACATCTTTGCTACAAGACCCATATTGTATATTTTAGGTACTTTCACTAAAAGAATCACTTCATATCTGAATCATGTATTGATGCTAGTTCCCAGACAATCACCAAAATTAAAGAATTAGTACCTAGATGAGTGACCATTTGGGAATACCAAGTGCTGTAAGCTTGAATGTGTGGGTGGTGTAATAGATAATGGTTTGGAATTGGAAATTAGAGAGCCAAGTTCCAATTCCTGTTTGGTTCATTATATTCACTTACATGCAAATACTCTTGGGAATGGTATTAATCCACCTCTGAGATTTGTAGCATTAAACCATTAAAAAAATAATTCTTACAATCTAAAAATATTTTCTGGCTTTAAATAACCTGCAAAGGTTGATAAACCATAGAAAATCAATCAATCCCTCAATAAATTGATAAAAAAATTTAATATTTTTTTTTATTCTGATAAATGTTGCAGCTTATGGAATGTCTATGGAAGACTAAACTGAAAAGAATATTCCCTAACAAAATTTTCCCTATTTTTTATGAGTGGATCAATCAATATGAGCAGTGTCTATAAACTAATCTAGGGACTAAATTACCAACTACTTGATTAAACAATTCCTATATCCACTATGCCACTACATAAAATGAAATAGAAACAACAAAACTAGAAAACTTGTCAAAATGAATTCATGTATATTTCAAAGCTCATTTATTTTGGCAATCTTTGAAGTGAGGGTCAGACAGTTATGTACCATGCATGATACATACTTAGGCGATCATGTATCTTTCAATACATGACTGATGAGGCAGATTTTTCCTACAGTAGGTTGCCATTCCTTTCTGTGGTAGACCAGTTGCCATGCAAGACTAAAGAACCCAGTCTGTCCTGCTATTCACCCATAACTTGGGGGAGAAGAAGAGGTTTCATACCTTTCCCAAGCAGAATAGTGTATCTTCTTGTGTCTATATGTGTCTAACAAAGTTTGTATGTACAAGTGTGTATGTCTATATACATAGAAGTATGCACATATATACTCTTTGTCTGCATTAGCAGATATGGGCATGCATGTGTACATAAAAGAATCAAACCATATAATAATGATGAATGTGTATTTCTTTATATATTTCCTCGCCCATCTGTACTGGAAAGGGAGGTAAATCAACTTAAGTTAGTAAATTTATGAGTGATTACTTCCCTTAGTCATTTTAATAATTTATACAAATAAAATATTTATCTACATTTAGACTAAATTAATTCCAGAACAAAATGAACCATTTAATAAATCAGTTCCTTTACTTCTATGTCTCTTAGATTGCAGTCTTATTTGTTCAAGCCTTCCATGTGGGTCACTCAGATACCTTTGTCTATTGAGTGACCATCTTGCTTCAACTTGGTCTAGAAATAGGCTTTTTGTCATTCTGTTGCTAATCTTTGTCTTCTGAGTGATATTTCCAATATTATATTAAACACATAAAATTTTTAACATGACAAGATATTGATCAAAAAGCAATTAATATTATACCAGGAGTAATCAATGAATCAGATACCATCAAATGTCTAAAAAATATAAAGGGAATGGATTAATTAAATGGTTCATTGGCCTCTATTTTAGTTGTGAATTCGTTATCTCTGCTTTATTGAATTTCAATACATTGTTTAATTGCATCTCTCTATTAAAACTTTCTAAGAATTGCAGTCACTTTTCATGACACAGATACACTAGTATATACATAAAAAGTTGAAAAGTTTTTCATCCGACCAAGAAGGAAATCTCTTTCCAAATTTTGATAATTGGTCATTTGCCCAGATTTTGAAATGTGGGTCAAGTTTAGGTAGAAGTTTTCAACACCACTTCATATTTGTAGAATCATATACAGGAATCCCTTGATTAATGCAGCTAATGTATAAATTAAAAGATATGCATTAATTGAAAACACATTAATTGAATGTAGGAAATGATGTAACTTGTACCTCAAATTTTAGTCTCATTTGAATTAATTTCTAAATTGCATAATTTTAATTAAAATATAGGTACATATAAGAAGATACAATAAAAATGCTATGAATTAATGTTTATTAATCTGATTTTTTATGAAAAACTTATTTAGAGTGATTTACTGCATGGTATTCTTCTGTTCTTCATATAATCAATGGTACTGAGAAATTGCCACTTCAAATTTTCCAAACATATCATAATCATTAGTATTTTAACCTAAAAATTTTATTTATAATCTTTCCATAGTAAATGCATATATCTTTCATATTTCAATATTTTTTAATAAATGTAAATTTTTGTTTCTAATTAAATCATCCATTTCTTTTTTCACAAAAAATCAGAAATTTCATTTTAAGACCTCCAAATTAAACATGAAAACTGATCAAAATATTTAAAAAATTATAATAGTGACAAATATTCAAATAATATTTTCATTATCTGCTTATATTATAAAGTTTGTCTCCTTATAACTTACCATTTTTTTAACACTACTGTAATTACATACATAACATAATACTTGAAAACAAAATAGTTTACCTATTTTTTTACATTTTAGGAAATTTTTAACTAATCGGTAACTATAAAAAAATCAATTTTCAATTGCTATTTAAACTGTTTAAACTTGAATTTTGGTATTAAACTTTATGCACTAATTGAATTTTGAAGTTCCTGTATATAAAATAAAATTTTAAGTGAAATGGAACAATGCTTTTAATTTATTTGAAAATGCATTAGTTTTAGATTTTTGAAACATGATTCCTGTATATATATATATATATATATATATATATATATATATATATATATATATATATTTATATTCATTTGTGTGTGTGTGTGTGTGTGTGTGTGTGTGTGTGTGTGTGTGTGTGTGTGTGTGCGTGTGAAATACAGTCTTCTATATGCTATATCCCTTCAGGACATTGCCGATAAGGCCCTGCACAACTTCCTATCTTTCATAGCTCTTAGTAAGTTTTATCTTTCACCATCCCTCCCAGTCCTGTTAAGTAAGTTACTTGCTGCTTTCCTCTGTCCCTCTTGCTTTCAAAATGTCCTGTGAGTGTTGAATTCTCCAAGCTGCCTTTCCATATTATGTGACCTTAAAATTTCAACTGTCTCTTTCTAATTCTAAGTATAAGCATCCTTTTTGTTTTCATTTTCCTCATTACTCGCATGTTCAGTCCATGGAAAATAAATTATCCTCTGCCTCTTTGAATGCATAAAGAAGAGGAAAAACAGTTAATGTTTGAAAATGTCAGTCTATGGAAGCACATGTGAGAGAGAACATGTATGAGGAAGTAGGTGTGTGTACATTTTTGCCAGTGCATTTGTTTGGTTATATGTTTATTGTATATGTTTTTCTCTTATCTGCCAATTTTTGGCAGTGCCAATCATCTCTTGAATGGCTGACACTGTTGTCATCAACAAATCATCTTTCAACATTCAACAAGAAGAAAATACCTGTCCTCTGCTCATTTTCTTTTTTGGCCAGTGAATGCCAGTTTATTTTAATTCTTTTTACTTCTCATATTCAAGCAGCAATCAATCATTTCAAACGTTCCATGTAATCTACACACTTGCCTTGTCCCAGAAACCAGAAGACTGTCATCAAATAAAAGATATAAAATGCGAAATAAAATTTGAAATTATTAACGTGACGCAACATCTGTATGAGTGAAATGTTCAAAGTATCTGATTCAGCTCTCTTTATTTTTCATGTAATCACTCAACTTTCATACGTCATTTATAAACCTAAGCAAAAGTTCAGAAAATACATTCCACGAACATTTACAGAAAGTAATAAAGCTTCAAAAGATACTGTAATGATGGCAGACTTTAGGACTTCTAGACAAGATAGTAAGGGAAAGCAAGAAGAAAGGACTAACTATCAATTATAAGAAGACAGAATGCATATTAATGTCTCCAAAACTAAACTGCTCTCATTTAACCACCACAGAGAAACTCCCCTGCCCACCATCAGCATTGCTGATGTTCAACTCCAGAAGAGCATCTCATTGCACCTTCTTGACCTCACGTTTTCAACTGACTTGAAGTGAGATGACTACATTGAATCAATAGCTGCATCTACTGCAAGGAAAGATGGTTCATTGTCTTGTGCCAGAAGGTTTTTCTTGTCCATCTGCACATTTACAAATCTACCTGCTGTGCATTGCATATTGTTGTCATATCTTGTCCGGTACTCCTGCTATTCATCTTGAAGTTCTTGACAAAATCCAAAGAAGGATCTGCAATGTAGTCGATCCTGATTTGGCATCTCGACTTCAGCCACTTCCTCACAGATATGTGTGGTTTCCCTCTGTCTTTTCTACAAATATTTTCATGGCAACTCATCTGACAAGCTTTTTTCCCCTAGTAATCCAACTACATGAATTTAAGTGTGCTACTAGATTGGCATCTAGGGTCCCACTCTTTTACTGTTAAATTAGCTAAATGTAACTGCCACTTCTATTCCAACAGTCTCTTTTCTAACACTTCCTAACAGTAGAACTCCTTTCCATTTACTTGCTTCCCTGAAAACTACAATCTTTAAAAATTTAAATGCAATGTCAATCATCATCTTCTGTCATCTTGAACCAAATTCATCTTTTATCCTCTCCTCAATCCTCCCTATATCTAGCTTTTTCCCTCATTTTCACTCTCTGTAGCTTCCTGCATACTAGTAGCATTCCCACCTTGCTTGGGGTGATGAAATGATTAATAGAAAAAAAAATGATTGTCAGTAGAAGAGACACCCAAGTTGTGAGCTACATATCAGTAATGTCAAAATTATACTGGTGCATAAATTCAAATATTTGTGTCATAACAAATGATGGAAAATGTGACACAAAAATAAAAGGCATATTGGAATAGTGAAAAATACCTTTCAGAAATTAAAAACGAGAGGAAAATTTTGTTATCAACAAAGAAAAAAATGCTGATTTGCTCTGTTATATGTATCCCCTCTATATGACATTGAATGCTGGATGACCTCCAGAGAAAAAAAATAAGATTTGAATCAAGAGAAATATGTTTCAACAGATAGATGCTTAAAGTACCATGGACAAAACATGTGAGCAATGAGGAAGTTTTAAGAAAACAAAAGAATGTTTTTAAACAGAAAGAGTCAGTTGAAATTTCTGGGACACATAATGAGAAAAGAGAGCTTGAGGAATTTGACACTCACAGGACATAAAGAAGTCAAGAGGAGTAGAGGGAAACAGTAAGTAACCTACTTAATAATTTGTGTAAATGGATAGCAAAACAGGGATTGGCAGGTGGACGGGGGACAAACAGTGCTTTGAGATGAAAAAAGCTGTGGAGAGCCATGATCACCAAGATTCAGAAGAAAAAGAATAAAGATGAAGTATTTTTTTTTTTTAAATAGGTTTCAACACTGGCTTTTATTGGTTTCATTTCAAAGTAATCTCCAGATGCCTTTTATTTTTACATAAGGGGTTGAAATATCCTTTGCCTTTAGAGAAAATAAAGAATTCAATTTAAAACGTCTTGGAGATTATGTGTTTAGAGTCTTTAGTAGCTTCTGAATTCAATTATATTAGTCAATATTTTACACATCAGTTATGCTGGTCAATATTGTATTGACCATAATGATGAAATTTATGGAGTAATATTTGCCATAATGATAAAATACACATAAAAAAGATCATATTGTTCAATAGATATATGAGATGATAATATTCTATGTGCAGAGACCATTTTAGATGGAATATAAAATGAAAGTAACATTTAGCCATAGACATCTTGTGCTAAGTACCAATTCCAAAGATGCCATTTTAGTGAAAATGTCTGAAGAAAATAATAATGAATCACATATCAGAGTTCTGTGGCTATAACAGTTCCAGTATGCATTGAAGTGAAAAATCAAAAGACCAGGGCATTGTTTACAGCTCATTCTCCACAACAAATGGACTGTTAAGAATTTTGACCATTATCATTTGCTTTGCTTAACAGGAATTGTCATTGTAGCATTTGTCAAAGAATCTTTGGACATTCAGATCATTACAATACTTGTCAAAGATTCTGCTTATATCAAAGCTGAATGAAGTTAATTTTAGTATACCAAGATCTAAATCTTGCAAAAGACATATTAACCTCAAATACATTTTATCAGATTCACTTATGTTAGCCTCATTGTATGCTGAGAATACCATAGGCAGAACACGTGTATCATGTGGAAGTTTTAAGAATAGGAACTGCAAAGAAATTACTCCTAACAATTGAAAACAGGCAACTGAAATTTCTGCAACACTTGAAGAGAAAAGAAGGCCTAATTATTTAACACTCACAGGACAAAGTGAAAATAAGGAAAGCATGGGGTGGGGGAAGAAAGTAACCTGCTTAATGAGCTTAAGAGAAAAGATGATAAAGTGTTAAAAAGTTAATTAGAACAACAAAAGAGAGGAAGTTGTGGAGACCCATGATCACTTAAGTCTGAAAAGAACATGCAATATAAAAGATAATGTCTCCATTTATGTATCCAGTTGCCAATGTTATCTCTCACTTTTTACTCTGTGTAAATTTATGTTTCTGCACCCCTTTCTATCTCATTATATATATATATATATATATATATATATATATATATATATATATATATACACACACACACACATAATTAATGGTTTATAATTAATATTATTTCATATTACTATAAATGTTATATTTTGTGGGAACACATGTTTGAATAGACATCCTTGTTTCTTTTTTTAAAAGATGAAATTAATGTCTCCCAGCCTAGAGATCAAAGGTATTACTTTAGTAAGAATTTTGATGCCTAGGTGAGTAGATAATTTCAGTCTCTTAAAAAAGGAGATGTGTAATCAAATATGTCTTCCAACTAGATATAATTATAGTAATAACATATATATATATATATATATATATATATATATATATATATATATATATATATATATATATGCATATATATATATATATTTATATGTAAAATTTCAGATAGAATAAAAGGAACATTATGAATAAATACAAAAAGAAAACTTATCTTAGCCAACACATTTCATCCTCTGAGGCAAGGCAAATGCAAGGATTTTACTTTGTAACAAGTATTTTTATATACAAGAGTAAAAATGTTATTGACTTTTCAAAATTTTTAAATTTAAGAACATTCATAAATATTCAGTAAGTTAGCCAAAATGTCTAAACGAGCAATGGGGGATGCCAAGTGATACAATTCAACATCTAATAAATGAAAGTGAGTAAATGATTTTTTTTTAAAAAGCAAATTACTATTTAAATTATTTTAGTTTGGAAATAATTTATGTATTCTATTTTAAATAAAATGAGGTTATGGATTGCACTGTTTTCTTTTACATTTTTAACATTTTTATACTCATGTATGTTGGCTTGGTAAAGTAGTAATTCTTTCAGGAATCGAGATATTTGAAAAAATCTGGGGTGCAACTTTATATTTTGATAAGATTCGATAGTGGCTCTCTCAAGAGTTATCTAAGTAAGTTATTTCCTCTTTTAATAAGTGTTAGCATTCTTTACATCAAAACTGTGGTAGAATTTATTTCTGTGTATAACTAATACCTTTGATAAATTGTTGTGTATAAGATCCTTTTTATGTCCATAGATATGTTTTTTTTCCAAATTTCTGCAGGTTTCCCCAGTGTATTGTGAGGTGCAGTTCTGACAATTTATATACCTGCTTCAGAATTATTATTGTTGTGGATATTTTGTGTTCTGATCATATCCATAATAGTTTAGGATGTGATTGTAATTATTTTGATGTTGTTCAGACTGGATAAATTGTTTTGTATAGTGGATGTTATGAAATTAGTAGGTAATATTATATGTCTGTTTTTATCTAGCTTTTTGTTATTGTTTGTTGTTAATAATGTTTTTATTGCCTTGTGGATGAAATAAGGAAATAAGAAATAAAATTGGTGTTTTGGCATGTCTATTTTTGTAATTTCTGGAAAGTGGTCCTTTTGAAAATATTTTACCATAAATTTTTTCTTATTTTAGGTACATAGATGAGTCTCTATTAATATATCCACAAAATATAATTTTACCTTATCTTGTCAGAAAACTTAATATTAAACCCATAATAGATTCTACATTTGTATCTGAGTCAAACAACACTTTACTCTTCCTAGATATCATGCTGCATAGAAATAATACTGAACTTCAGTTTGAGATTAACAGAAAATCTACCAACAAGAATGACTTTATTAATTTTTATCCCCACCACTGGGACAAGATAAAATCTGGAATAAAGACAGGATTCTATTTGAGAGCACCAAGAATCTGCAGCCCTGATATTTACCCAAAGAAGAAATATGCATAGAAAAAACTTTCAAAAACCTTTAATATCCTCATTATTTCATCTACAATGCTAAGAGAAAAGCATACAAAATATACAACTGCAAAAAAGATAACTCCAAATATAAGCATATTCATCATCTGCTTCTTTAACATAACAATGCTTCCCCCTAGGTTGTTATTTGATCAAAAATGCTGTTCAAGAGCTTGGTCAGTAAGTTCTACCACATCTACCAAATTCACCTGATTTAGCATAATTATTTAGATAATTACCTTTTCCAGTCACTTTCCAACAGTCTATGACCATCCTGGATAAGACGATAAACTACGCCCAACTGCAAGGCCTCTGATCAAGAGGTTTTGAGGAGTTTGAAACCACCTCTTAATTGCTGTTGTTCCCAGGTTCACCATGACCCAGGATGGTAGCACCTGTTAGGGTCCCAACTATGGGTAAATAGTTAACCTCCAAACTGGGGTCAAAACACTATGAAAGTGTAAAAATAAGTTTCAATACCAGAAATACTTTGTAAAAAATTATTACCATCAATAAATGTTTAAAGAAAAATTATTACCAGTAATATATTATTACTTAAATTATTATTACCAGCAATAATAATAATATTATTATTATTACCAGCAATATATTATTACTTAATTATTTTAAAAAAAAGATATTACCAGCAATACATTTTTGAAACAAAATTTTAACAGCAATACATTTTTGAAAAAAATATTACCAGCAATAAAAAATTTGTTGGCATTAAATAACCCATTGATATGCTGTAAAACAAACCAAACCAAACCACAACAAAAGTCTGTGAGATATTCCCTCAACAATGATATGAAGTTGAAAGCATAGTTCAATGAATTTTTTGAGTCAAGACCTGGTGATTTCTACTGTCAAAAGATTGATAAGTTAGCTTAACATTGGCAATAAGTCATGAACAATGAAGAAGACTATAATAATGACTGATTTTTCAAAAATTGCTCCTGAATAATAGGATTAAAATAGATGGAAAAAAAGAGATTTATCTGACAATTCAATAAGTCAAATACCTATATTATCATTTCTTTGGTGATTATGTAGATTAAGTCTAGAAATGGAACAAAAATCTTTAGTTTAACTATTTCCTCCAAGAAACTGAAGACTTTCCAAGACAGATTCTCACTCAAATGAAAACAGCCACATTTTAATATAAAATATTATTTTCCATTATTTTTTCTTTTCTATCTTTATAATATATTTTTGCTTTCCATTTTTACTGACATAAACATCATAATCTAAGTTCTAATCATGAGCCTCACTAATCTGCCACCTGATTAGTGAGACTTATAAACCAAAGTTTTCTCAAGAGAAAAACAATAATAAAAATGAAAATGAATATGAGCTCTGGTAAAAAAAAAAATCCCTGCAATGATAACAGCAAAAATTGCAATATGAGTACTGGTAAAAATGGTTGCTGAAGACATTAAGTTTATAAGTTCCAGAAATTCATACACAGATGTCATTTAGATCTAGTGACAGGACTCAAAGAGTTGTGAGTTCAATACCTGGTTAAGGCAGTGGAGAACTTGGAGCAGTGAATTAACAAGAGATAACTGACATCCATTAGACATGGTATGTGGAGCTAGAACAGTTCCAGTGAGGGAAATAAAGGGTTCAGTTTGACATTCCAACCACCTGAAGAAGGCTGGAGCGTACAATGCCCAAAACATTGTAATGAATATGGCAACAAAGATGAGGACAATAGTCTGAATAATGTAAATAGTGAAAAGAAACACATCTCAAATAAGAGTAAATCTCTTAATTCCACAAACGACAAATCCAAATTATTAATTTTTGACTAGTTTATCTTTCATCTTATTATTGTTGCTTTCTTTTGTAATTCTCTGGAGGTTTTACTCACTCTGTAATTAAGAAGCAAAACTCTGAAATAATTAATCCTGTGGGATGATGAAATATGAACTCATCCTATACCTTTGGGAGTCTGTGTAAAAAGAATGATTCCTTTATAGATTTTGTCACAGATACCAACCAGCTATCAAAAGTCAATCTTATTGGCTTGATATTTTCCTTATTTCTCCTTTGGGCTGTAAAACATCAAATAATTCCAATAGAAAGCAACAATAAGATGAAACATAGCTTCCCCCCTATACTTTGTCTATAAATATTTTCCTGGCAATTTTTCTGATAAGCCTTCCTCTTTAGTATCTCAAATTGATGAACTATGTTGGCAGCTAGGTCTCATAGTATTACAAGGCGTGTCCCTAAAGTCTGGACACATAGGCAAAAATGCATATTTTCAAGAAATGAAATTTTCCACAACATTTTATTGAATTGGAATATTATCAAATAACATCTTCAATAGGATTTCTATCATTTGTGATGAAAAGGTTGATGTGCTTTGTAAGATTCAGATGAATTTGATGCAATAACTCCACATTGCCATCAATTTTAGCACATTCACTCTTTATGTATTCCCTGAAATGTGTTGCATCTGTGATTTTCATTGAGTACACCTTCTCCTTTAGCATACCCCAGAAAAAGAAGTCAATTCTTTCTTCTCTTGACAAAACTATGTCTAATATGTAGCGGTAAAAAATAGTTCATGAGATTTCCTATGTGTCCAGACTGTAGAGACACTGTAGATAGGCAGCAAGGTCTTATTTTGCTGTTGAAATTGCTAATGTAGTCATAAATTCTTTTCTTATAGTTTTTTTCTCTCACACTTCTTACCTGTGAAACTCTCTTCCAGCTTCAAAATCTTCAAAAACTCTTAAACTACAAAAATTTAAATGCAATGTCAATTGCTATCTTCTCTCTCCTTGAATACTGTTCTTTTTATTGTCCTTTCACCTCATTAACATTTTCTCAGTTTCATTCACTATCAGTCACCTATTAATTCTTAGTGGCTTTATCACCTTGCTTGGGGTGAAATAATTAAAAAGAGAAAAAAAGAAAACAATGAAATAATACAAATGCATCATCTAAGAAATCATCTTCCTCAACATTGGTTTTTCTCAGCTGCCTGTCAGGTATAGATTCACAACCAAGATTTCAGTAGCAAGTTTATGTCATTTTCTTTTTCTTTTAGGGGAGAAGTAGAAATGCCCATCAAATCTTTACTCAGGCTTGGGATTCCTGATTTTTGAGGGGTTATATTTTAAATGATTAAAGTGTCTTCTCAACCTCAGCAACTGACCTATAATCAGGAGGAAAGGGAAAGCTTCATACTTTACCCACGGGCATTAATGCAAAATGAACATCACCTGTTTTATCTGGAATTTGAACTTAGCTTACTGGTACTGTTTTCCAAGCTGTTAACCATAAAGCCATCTGCACCTGCCATCTAAGAAATGTGGACAACTTAAGGTATAGTTCAACATTAATAAGAACCTCAGGTTCTAAAAATATAATTATTAATTATATAAAGAGAACAGTAAATACTTTATACTCTTTGACTGTTGTGAAAAACATGCCTGAGGCAGAAAAAGCTGTAGAGAATTCCAGCAGTGTTAAGAGCAGGAAGTAGAAGGGGAGCTTTTCCAGGCCCTTAATATGAACCCTAACTTCTTTGACGATGTTGTTATTATCTTTGAGATGAGAAGCAATGTTTCTTTGATAGTATCATATCACACACATGACCAATTATAAGTTTGAAATATTCTAATGGCAAAGACAGATGGGAAGGCTTAGGATTTATGAATTTTCTAGTCCCATGAGTTTTTTCAATGCCTGTACTTACAGATTTTGTTTCTTGATTACCATCATCATAGCCTGTGTTCCCTTCCCTTATAAATATCAATATATATATATATATATATATATATATATATATCAAACAGAAATATCTACCCAAGATATCCTTATTCGAACCACGCCTTTTATTAAATATTCTGGAAATTTACTCTTGCTCCTTAATGAAGGTAGCAAGCATTCTAGAACAAAGCATGCATTACTGAAAATTTATAAGAAATATTCCAGCCAACCTCTTTTATTCAAACCATCCCATCTACTTGAAACTCAAGTATACATCTTCTGATATGGACATGGGTATGTCAATAAATATGTACCCTAATGATGAAAAAAGCATTTATTTTATACAAGTATTTATTTTCAAATATACTCTCCTTTCTTGTCAATGCACTTAATAACGTGGTGAATATTAATTATACATATTGAATATTATTGAGTAAAATATTTGAGATAAAAATTTAGCTCCTCAGTGTATTAATACAGACTTACTGATTCACCCTCATATGCATGCATGCACACACAAACATGCATATATATATATATATATATATATATATATATATATATATAATATTATTTAATAATTTGTATGTATATTCCAAAGAGGATATAAATCCAAAGAGAGCTCAATGTAAGAACAAAGCAAACACTAAAATTAAGCAGGCACACAAGTTTGAATATCTGGGAAGCGTCTTGACAGAGGACGGTAAGTGCAACACTAAGATTCGTAGACATATTGGGATGGCCAAGGACACATTCCAAAATCTGGGCAGAGTATTACAAGACAGCAGGATTTCTTTGATAACAAAGAAAAGAATACTGAGCTATTAAGTGACATCTGTTCTTCTTTACAGCAGTGAATGTTCAATGATTTCCTCAAAGATGAAGAAAATACTTGAGGTGACAGAGATGTGGTTCTACAGTAGGATGCTAAGGATATCATGGACCGAGCGTGTGAGTAACGATGAGGTCAGAGATGTTGCAAACATCGAGGAGGCTTATACTTAACATCAGGAAGAGGCAGAGGAAGTTACTGGGACACATAATGAGGGCCTGGAGAATCTGATACTCACAGGTTGAATAGAGGGAAAGAGAGACAAGGCAAAACAACATATGACATACCTGGTGGGCTTAAGCAAGTGGATGACAAAATGTGGTCTTGGGGAGGAAGCAGAGGGAAGGAACTTGTTGAGAGCTGCAAGGGATATAGAGAGGTGGAGAACCATGATTGCCTAAGTCCTGAAAGGACATGTCACATAAAAAGAAGTAATATTTTATTTCACAAGACCAATTCCTTGGTCTCATCTCATCAGACCAAACAGCTTCAATTATTGTTTAAACTGTTTAGTCTTATGAGACAAGACCGATGAATCAGTCTTGCGAAATAAAATATTACTATAGGTTTCTAAAATCACTGTTTTCATCATTATATATATATATATATATATATATATATATATATATATATATATATATAATATATATATATATATAAAAATATAGCTTTAAGTTATGCTATATTTATGGATTAAAGTACTGAAAATCAAGTACAGAGTGTATATAAATATAAAAGTGGATATTGAGGTCAACATCCAGTGGCAACAGTCTGTTTCATACCTAAATGCAATCTTCAGGTCATGGGAATGGCCTGAAGATTGTGTTTAAGCATGAAACAGACAGTTGCTGCTTAGTGCTGACCTGAATGTCCACTTTTATATTTATGTATGGGATAAAGACATAAATTTAAAATTTTTATATATCAAGAACAATTTTAGGGAAAAGATATATGACAAAGTGAACATGAAAACGTTTTCTACTTTGCTATGCATCATTCCTCTAAAACACACACACACACACACACACACACACACACACACATATATATTATAAATTAACGGATTTAAAATATGTTTTTTTTTTTGCTACACAGTAATAACCATGTTTCAAAAATGGAAGCTAAAAGCTTCAAATTTAATTTTGTATTTACATTAAAAACATTAGTTCCATTTCATCCTCAAGTGAATTTTGGAGTAACTTATTTTTTAAATTTACTGAGTTTTAAAGGCACAGAAAATTCATAATTCACTGTTTCCAAGGATACAGAGAGACCCAGTCATTCAGACAAGGGGTGGTAGCATGTTCATTTTTATTATTAATAACGTTTGAAAAAGGGGTTATGTTTAGGTAGGGTAAGGGTGTATTTTTCAATGAATTATGACATCCGTTAAATGCATGTTGTCTGGGGTTTTTTTTAAATTTTATTGTTAACAGCAAAAAATTCTTATACCATTTTTTCTATTTGTATACTTAAAGATTTTTTTGAATATGTTTTATTTAACTACAATTTTAAAATATTATCACTTTTAATTTTTAATAGACTATATTTCTTTTAAAACGAGTAAATGTACTCGAATTAATTACAGTATATAAAATATAAGTATGTATATTACCAGGTCACATTTTTTTAAAATTTTATTTTTAAATATTATTTGAGGAAAATTTTTGACAATCACAGCAAAAAATAGCTAATTCATTTCTCTGATCCAGCACACTTTTATTTTTCCTAAACTTAGTAATATATAGTTTCTCATGTATGTAAAAAGGACATGGGTCATTTAATGACCTACATATTCTAGCTTTTCTTATTAATTTCATTTTACTGTAGGAGTTTTGTTGGATTCTTTTAAGTGCTAGAAGTACTTTGAGAGAGATGTTTAGGTTAGAATTCGTTTTATTTAACTACAATTTTAAAAGATGTTTAGGTTAGAATACGTTTTATTTAACTACAATTTTAAAAGATGTTAGAATTCGTTTTAACTACAATTTTAAATACAACTTTAAAATAATTTTACTGTTATTTTAATAGACTTTTTTTCTTTTTCTTTTTTCCATAAAGAAAAAACAAGTAAATGTAATAGAATTACTTACAGTATATAAAATTATTTTTCCATGTTAAATATAAGTATGTATATTACCTGATCGCACCTTTTTAAATTTATTTAGGGAAAATTTTTGACAATGACAGCATAAAATAGCTATTTCATTTCTCTGATTCAGTAAATTTTTATTTTTTAGAAACTTAGTAATATATAGTTTCTCATGTATGCACAAAGGACATGGGTCATTTAATGACCTACATATTCTAGCTTTTCTTATTAACTTCCATTTTACTGTAGGTGTTTTATTTGATTCTTTTAGGTGCCAGAAGTGTTTTGAAAGAGATGTTTGATTTTTATATTTATTTATCCTAAATGAAGTTTGATGTTGGTTGAATCTTTTTCTGAACTCATGGCTAGTACAACCTATATAGATTTTTATGTTTTCAGGACTTTCATTTGAAGAGATATTACATTGGTATACTAATGATTCAGTGTGACATTTATTTTGTAGAGGGCAATTATGAGGGTTTCTACAGTTACATAGTTTTTGTTTATTTTCATCAGTTTTTATCTTTATTTTTCCATTGTCTAAATTTTGGGGTTTTGGTATAAGTGTTTATTTAAGAGATTAGCGTTATGGTTCTTAATAATTTTTTCTAAGTTTTCTGTACAGCTGTAACTCAATTTTAGTGTGTTTTTATTGAAAATAGTACTTAGTTTACTTTCACTAGGAAAATGCTTGACTATTAATGCAAGGAATTTTTGTCCTAATTTGTTCTTTACCATTTGGTTGTATGGGGGTGTATACCAAATAATTTTTCCACATCTGTTTTTTCTATGCTTTCCATTTTCATTTTTTATATAAGTTAGTTTTGGGTTTTTGTAGCCACTCTCTTTTAGAGCCTTATTATAGGAATTGATATGCTCATCGAAAATCTTGTCATTTGCTGAATTTGTACTAATTCGTTTACTGATAGATAACAGTATATGTTTAATTATAGATGGGGGTGTATTTGATTTAGGGTGTATATCTAAAGGATTGGTGTTGGGTTTTTTATAAGGTGTGTATGTATTATTATTTAGATCTAATGTTATATCAAGGAAGTCCACTTTTTTTAATTTAGTGCTAACCGTAATTTTTAAGCCCATGCTTTTAAATTCTTTATATGAAACCTTTTCTAATTCAAATCCAAACGACATGCATTCAACGGATGTCAGATTTCATTGAAAAATACATCCCTACCCCCTACCAAAACGTAACTAATAACGGATACATCAAAATACAGACATAATGAACACCCAGACACTCCTTGTGCAGTTGAAGTAGATTTATCTGTAACCTTGGAAACGTGAATTATGATTTTAGCTGTGTCTTTAAAACCCAGTAATTTTAAAAGTTACTCCAAAATCAGCTTGAGGATGAATGTCTTTAATTTAATTACAAAATTAAATTCGTAGCTTTTAGCTTCCATTTTTGAAACATGGTTAGAACTGTGTAGCGAAAAAAACATATTTTGAATAAATCAATTTATAATATTAATGCTCTGTAAATTTACATTGAGCACTATTTTGTAAAAATAAAAATATCTATAAGAACACCGGATTATATATCGTACTGTTTTGCATATGGGTTATTTTATTTATTGTTAATAAATGTTTCTCAAAACAGTGGTTTTAAATTTTTCTTCTATGTTTTGATCGACAATGTTCGTTTAAATATTTCCTATAAGTTTCATTGAAATTGACCTGTTATTTTTTGAGATATGTAAGAAAAACCAAACTTTTGCTACCCACTGTATATATATATGAGTGACAAAGTGGAAAAAGTTTACTTGTGATGCGTTTCATCCTTCAGGACCTCATCAGAATAAATTTTTTTAAGTTAGTAGGACTACACATGCACATGACAGGAAGGTGCTGAGAATTTTAGAATTTTTTTTTATCTAGCTGAATTCATTTAGAGATTTTTTTTTGTTTTCTTTCCATCACTTTTGTAAGTAGGTATTTCATAATGTGAATATCTGCCAGGAATGGGGAAATGTTGTAAGAGCCAGGGTGCAAATTTACTGTAGATGACCGTGTGATTAAAGTACTCTCTAGACATTTACATTGTAGTGAATTATTTTCTCTTTTGATCAGAGTGGCATCTTTTATGTCAAAATTGTGGTTAGTCTTGTTATGGTGGTCAACCAACACATTTGATGTATTACTTTATAAAATATCATTTTTGTGTTCATTTAATCTTTTATTTAGATTCCCTGAGGTTTCTCCTGTATATTTTTTGTGACAATTATTACAGGTGATGGAGCAATCTCCTCCTTTAGGTTTTAGCATATTGTTTTGTTTTGTATTGACTAAGACTTTTATTGTTTTGGATGTAGTAGTGATAAATTTTATGTTGATAGATAGATTCTTTTCAATCATAGATGTGATAAAATTAGTAGGCAGGATAATATATTTTTTTGACTCATTGGGTATCTCAGGAGGGGCTGGTTTTTGTTTTGGAATATTTTATGGGCCTTTTGTTTCATATTGAATATAAAATAATTAGGGTACTGGAGAAGTTTTAAAGTGTTTTCAATGTATTTCTCCTCTTTGTGTAAATAATCTGAGCTGCATATTCTTAATGCTCTTAGGGAGAATCTGATGATTATTTCAGATTTTATTTTGTTATTGAAATTCTAAGATACATGCCATCACTCCACTGAGAGGTGATCTGATCAGTCATTATTAAACATGAAGTAGCATTGATTGGTGATAAGACAGCAGAATGTTATTATTTTAGCTGTTGGCAGAGAGAGCTTTATCTTTGTGTTAGATGCTTTTTTAGGTGATTTGGGCATTTTTCAACTGGGATGTTGGTGTAGAGGATTTTATATCTAGACTGGCCATGCAACTGTTGGTCATGTTCATTTCCCTGATTTTATCAACTAGGCTGCCTGAATTCTTTATATGAGATGAACTGATTTTTTTTTTTTTTTTTTGCTATAGCTTTTGGAAATGGCTCAACTACACCAAACTATCAAACGAGTGACAATCAAAACAACAAACTGAAACAAAACTCAACAACCTCTGCAGCAACAGCAAGTGGAAATATGTTGGAAAGCCTAATCTATTAGAAAATCTATTGGATATAAAGCTTTCTAATAGAGAACAAGAAGCCCTCAGCTTCAGTGTAAAATTTGCCATCAGAATCCACAAAGGAGACATAATAGATACTACACTATTTACATTATTCAGATTATTGTCCTCATCTTTGTTGCCATATTTAGTACAACGTTTTGGCTGTTGTACACTCTGGCCTTCTTCAGCTGGTTGGAATGTCGAACTGAACACTTTATTTCACTCACTGGGGTAGACTGTTCTAGTTCCATGTGCCATGTTTAATGGATGTCAGTTATCAGTTATCTCCTGTTAATTCCTCTCTCCAAGTTCTCCACTGCCTTAACCATGTATTGAACTCACACTCTTTGGGTCCTGTCACTGGATCTAACTAATGCCTTTATCCACTGTGCCATGTGTTCTTAAGTGTTAATAGACACTATAGTAAAAAATCCCAAGCAGTATGACACCAGTTTTACGAAAGATGGAATAGAAATCAGCATGCCAATAATGGAAAGTGGTGTGTGTGTGTGTGTGTGTGTGTGTGTGTGTGTGTGTTTGTGTGTCTGTGTGTGTTTGTCAAGGTGTGTGTAATGTGTTCATTTGTGTGTGTGTGTATTTATAAACAAATGGACTTTAATATATTAGTTTTTTTGCAAAAATTTAAATTTAAGAGACACTCATAAATATTGATCAGTTTAACTGAAGAATCAAGGAGGCTGCTAAGTGACATAATTTCATGTCATATAAACCAAAGTCAAGATAAATAAGGTGTTAAGTGATGTAATTTAATGTCATAAACAAAAGTGAGGAAATGTTTTGTTGAATTTTTTTTATAATGTAATTATTATTTATATTATTTTAGTTTGATGCTAATTTATCCATTATATATTTTAAATAATAATATTTTTAAAAATTTGTGTATATCGGCTTGGAAAGGTATATTTTTTTCAGTTAAGGAGATACTTGAAAAATTCTAGGGCACAGATTTGTATTTTGGTAAAATTCGATAATAATTTTCTATTGGAGCAAATTTCTCTTTTTATATAAGTGTGGCATTCTGTAGACTGAAGTTGTGGTTGAATTCATTTCTAAGTATGACTAATGGATTTGATACATTGTTGTGTATAAGATCCTTTTAGTGTTCATAGATACATTTTTTAAATTTCTGCAAGTTTCCCCAATCTATTGTAAGGAATAGTAGTGACAGTTTATTTTATATATACCAGCTTCAGAAATATTATTGTTATGGAAGTCAATCAGAGGATGTAACACACTGCCTAAGTTAAGTCTCCCTTTTGTATTTATTCATATTGTCCTTTTACAGATATATATTTTTAGTTACATCTGAAATTTTATACATGCATACATATATAGATATCTCCAAATATTTGCTAAAGAATGAGCATACTACATTATGGAAAATTACTATGAAAAACTAAATAAAAACAGTTTTATCATCAAAATCTTTGTTATTACTATTATTATTAAGAGGAAAGCCCAAACGATTTTTTAATGTAAAAACTTTTTTTAATCCATTTTATGAACCTCAGAAATTTTGCATCAAAGTTCCCCCATAATTTATGGAAAATTTGAGCATTTTTTGTAAAATACATTGATTTGAAATTCTTAAAAAATTATATTGTTAGATTTTAATGAAACTTTCAGGATTTATTCAGAAATGAAAATTATTTTTAAATTTTTTTTTTTCGTTATTTTTTATATCTGTTTCCCCTCACACACATTTAATTTATGAAATACTAAGAAATAAGTTATATGGACATAAGAAATATGTATATATCAGAGAAACATCATAAATTTTTTTTTTTTTTACATCTGCCCCCACCCCCCTCACATTTAATTTATGAAATACTAAGTTATATGGACATAAGAAATAAGTATATATCGGAGAGACATCATATGATCTAAAAACCCATATCTATGAATGAAATTACATTTAGACAACCATTCAAACTCTCTCATAATACACGGGAACAAAACTGGCCATACCTTTGATTTCATTAATGTCATCCTAATTTTTTAAAAAATCATAATTCTTTACAGTGAAAGTGCTATGAGAGCCTGCTAATAAAAATATTATCAACTACAGTATAACCCGGATATAAGAGAGTCCCGAATATAAGAGAAACCCGGATATAAGAGAGATTTTCTCTGGTCCCAAATTAGAGCCTGTGTTAATGTAAACAAAATAGACCAAACCCTGATATAAGAGAAACCCGGATATAAGAGACTTCTTCTCCGGTCCCGACAACTCTCTTATATTTCATTGCTAACCTTTATTGAATCCATTCTTAATTCTCATTGGACTTGTACATAGTTTTTTTGTGTGTGCACTTCCAACCAATTCTCACACATATATGTATCGCAATATTTAGAGTTTTTCAGGTAGGCATAGAATCCATTAGTTCCTGGAAACTTTGGGTGGATGCATTGTCTGGCCTTGAATTTGGAACACCACAAATTATACTAACATTGGTTTAAAAGAGTCGAATGCATGTAAAACATGATTGATCAATGAAAATCAAACAACACGAAAGAAGAATACCAAAATTTATTTCTTCTTTTTCCTATTTTCCTCTTTATTTATATATTCTATTATCTTATATATATATATATATATATATATATATATATATATATATCTTTGTGAATCTGAGCAACAGGTTTTTTGCTGATGCAAGTCTTATTTTCATGAAAGACTAATGGAATTTCTTTATTATCTTATAAACTTTTCATCTTTCCTGAAATATTTTTTGTTTTTTTAAAAAAAACAGGATCAAGACTGTATGAATATTATTGAAATCTTGAGCATTTTCAGCTTTCATTAGCCATTGGAAAAAAATGATTATATCTAAAAATGATTTTTGGGTTTTTAATTTATTTTAAATTGTTACACATGTTAAATATCCCATTATCAGGTTTGTAGTGCATCTTATCTGTTTTGGGTTATTTCTTTTTTAATTTTTTGTATTAAATATACTTTGTATATTTGTTCCTTATTTGAATAAAACTTTTTTTTAATGTAGTGTAGTTTGTTTTTATGGTTAACGCTTTTTCTAAAAAAGTAATGAATTTATTTTTGATCTGATATTTTTATTATTCGTAGTTGAAATAGAAGCCCCATTGTTATTACATGCTTTTTAAAAAAATGAGGTGTCTATTTCAAATACAAAGTGTCCATTATATTAACCATTTAAAGTACGAAAAATTCAGATTAAAAATAAAACAGTTCTTTAGAAATTGCTTTATCTATATTTCGGATATGAAACTGATCAGATATGCCTTTTGAGAAGAAATCTGGGTGTAGATGATACACTTTCCTTAAAAAGGGAAAATAGAGCCTTGCTTACAGCGACATTCTTCACAGCTGAATGGTAAAGCACACCTTTTTGCCTAAAAAGTAGGATGCACTTTCAATCCATGCTGGAGAATACATTTTCCTTACTAAGATTTATTGAATATGCAAGCCGATAGACCTGATTAATAAATAAAAATGGGTTGTCTATTTTAAATCCATTAAAAGTAATGGTCAGTGCATCCAATATTTTTTGTCAATTTTTTTACAATTAATAGAGTATAATACTTTTGTATTATCTGTATGTATTTGTTGGATTTCTTGTGCTTTTGCTGTGATGGTTGGTAATGTGGAATGTCGTAGTTATTATCAGAGAAGTAACAAGTTAATCTACAAGTAATATAGTAATTGTATAACCAATGTCTAAGTTATTTAAATTTTTATTGTTATTAGATAAAAATTCTTCAAGTGGGTAAGAAATTTCATAAACAATATTAGTTTGTTGATTTTTTCAATAATGAGGATAATAGAGATTTTTAGTTTTTAATAAGTTTAATTTGTTTGTTTTTGCCAATGGGGAATTTGTATTATTTAAGTTTCTTATAATCTTTTCTTCTCATCTTTCTATAATTATTCTGCAACATTCTATGCCCGTAACCACGTCAGAAAGGAAGACATATTCTCTCATTTTCATGGTGAGGAAAGAAACATGTGTCATTCATGTGATGTGGTTAGAAAGAAAGAAAGAAAAAAAAAGAAAGAAAAAAGAGATAAAGAAAGGAAAGAAAGTAGAATCTGAATGAAAAAATTAAAAACAATGACTTTCATTTTTTCTTTCAAAGATTCCACCCATGTAATATTGTTATAATTTTAAATAAAAAATTTATAAAAGTTTAAACCAGAATTAATACTTTAAGACATCAATTTATACACCGATATATATGGAACTCATTTCTTTTTAACCTAATAAAATAACATAGACTACACACTTATTGTTGAAATTTTTTTTTCACTGAGTAAATATTGGTTCTCTGTAGTTTGGGGGAAAGGTTGACAGTAATAAAATAATTTACTGAAACCTGAATCTTGCCACCCTGCATGCAAAACTCCTTAACCAAGATGTGAAGGGGGGTAAATTGAAAGCGAAGGAAAGGGAAATAAAAACACAAGTGTTTTTTCTACTACAATAAATTGTTTTGATAAACATGATTTTTTAACAAATGGCTACTCGAACTGGTTAAAATTTGAAAACCTTGAGTTGACCGCCAAAATGTTTTTGTATATCAGAGCCAACCTTTGGCTATAAAAATCCCTGCAATATGACCATCAGGATGAGGAGTGGGAGATGTGACACCTTCCAAACATCTGAAACCTGTAGACTCAAAGAAGCAGCTGTGAAACCTCTCCTCAATGAATTCTTGACAATGAAATTGTCAATTTTATGACAGAATTAAGTCTTATTTTCGCCCCAACTATTGTAACAAAATAATCGTTTCCATGACAGCGAACAAATGCTGTTCTCAAACCAATGCTCTACGTTGAAGACTCTGAAGTCATGAAAGGATTCTGTCACAAACTTCGACAACTCACATCAAATCACAAGAACTATTAAGAACATTCACATTTCATACCTGCAAGGTAAATAAACCCCCTTAACTGGGTTTGACCCTACTGAAACCTTTTTTTATTATACCTTCTTCCTTGCATTATTTTGTATATGCTGACACTTTTCTTATGATATTTCATGTTATTTGATGGATTTTGATTGTAAATTTGATCTTTTTCCTACAATTATCATTAAGCCTTATTTTAGAAGAAAAGTTATTTATTATCCACTTTTCAGGGTGCACAAACCACCAAATTTGTGCATCCCTAAAATTTAGTCAAATTTTATTTTATTTTAATAAAATTGTTTCAATAAATAATAATAATTAATAAATTCGTTTTAAAATATCTAACTGAGTATTGCTCACATTTTTTTAAAAAGGATGCCTTGTTGTCACTTGATCTCCATTCTCCCCAATCTCTTTTAAGCGAACAAACAAAAAATATACATTTTTTTTTTTTTTTTTAGTATTTTTCATATTATTCCAAACTGGAAGGAGACAATGGGAAATAAAATTTTCATTAAATCAGTTTTGTATTGTCAAAAGGAATTTCATTCCTTAATAAATTATCTAAATAAAAAAAAAATTCATTTTTAAATCTAACACTAAGCAGAGTATTTCAACTGATTGAGAATTGCAGCGAATGAAATTAAACTGGTTGGCAAAGGGTTTAATGCCTTTAACAGGAGGCCAGATTATTTGAGCAACTGATTGAATATTAATCACAAAGATTGATACAGTTTTTAATAACATTGATGATTCATCTCACAAAGATTTAAACTATGTAAATTATTTAAAATACAATTGATTGCAATTAGATTGAAATATGATTCACAAACAGAAGCATAAAGATTTTTTTTTCAATATAATGATAAAGAAGGTTGGAGAAAAATGTTATTATTTCAGAAAATAGAAATTTAGATTTATTCAGTAAGATTGATATGGGAATACAAATTGTGATTGATAGGATTGTTAATTTATTTATGCAAATAAGGATGCCACATTTCCTTAAACACATTGTAGAAAAATCTGTCTTTTATTAAGAAATGTCAGATTTAAATTTCAGAATTAACAATTTTGTTGCTAAGAATTATTGGAATTTTAGTATCAAAATTGTTGCTTAGACAGAAATTTTATTTAAAGCAATTGTTTCTTTAAATGTTTTCTCAAGAGAAATTCAAAAAGATATCTGCCATCTTAACTGAGCATCTCAACTTGAATTAATGTTTAGTTTACAAGGAAATTTCTGTCAGCAAACTTGAGATATTTTTAAAATACAAATCTTTATAATTGGACTCAATTATTCTTTATCTGAGACAGTTATATATACACCCTTGTGCAAATTAATTGAAACAACTGCTTTAGTTTCCTTTCTTTCATGGTCAGTTTTAGACCCACTGGCATGACAGGGTGTAATTGATTTCTATTTTTTCCTCAGATTAGGTTATTTGCAGTGGTGTGCAGTAATATGTATCTATTTCCGGGGTGTATGATTAAATTTGTTTGGCCTTGAAAAATATTGTGTCATCCATGATTGCATCAGATTTTTATCATGCCCAGACAGTATTGTCTCGACTGTCGATTAGTTGTTCTACGGCTATTGTTTACGATGGATGTTACTCCAAGGAAGGGTATGAAAATTGCAATGCTGCATGAACACACTGGTAAGCCTTACCAGTGAGGAAATCAATGTACTATAAATTGGCCCAGAAACTCTCCTGATTTAAATCCAATCAAGAATCTGTGGTCAATCTGCAAAAAACGACTTCGTGGAATGGACATACAAAGTACTAACATGTGCACTAGGTCATATTTCATTGGAAAAATATAAAAAAAATGTAAATAAATAATCAGTGCAGCATGGTGATTAGTGAGTGAACCATACCAGCAAATTTGTTAGTATCAGATTGGAACAAAGTAAATAACTGTTCTGAACCATAAATCCTCAAAAGGCATAATTAGTCTTCACAGTAATATTAGTCATTTCATTATCCGGAAACACTCGGCATTTATTAACCAAATAGTTGCCATTATTGTTAAAACTCACCAATTTCCAATCAAATATCAATTCCATTGCTATTACTCATCAAATACATCTTTCAAGTTAAAGGTGAGATTAGCTGTTTCCATACAGAAAACATTCGACATTGACTGACTGAATATTCAATCTTACTGTCAGTTTCAATTTATAAAATATTTCTCTTAAAACAGTTTTCAAGAAAATAAAAAGTTCACTGACTTATTGCACATTCTGGTACTGACAGAGGTTTCCTTCCTAACCTTTTGTTTAAGGTAGTGTGGAAAGTCAACATCTTGATTATATCCTTATTTTCCTTTCTAGTTACATGTGTTATTCATTTTAATTTTTGCTGCTGTTGGAAGTCTTCAAGTGATTCAGTTTTATTTGGTAAAGTTCTTTGTGATTCTATTGTGCCAGTCTATAAGATTTGATGAAGTATTGTCTTCTGCATTAGAGTTCATTTGTTTCAAAATGTTTTTAAAGTCATTTTAAATTTTAATACATGTCCCTCAGGTGATTAAAACTTTTCTTCATTAATCTTTTGGTCCAGTGTTTCCTTAGAATATCATTGACCAGAAACTATGAGCTTATACAAGCATTTTATATATATATATATATATGGTGTGTATATATATATATATATATATATATATATATATATATTTTAACTGATTTATTTTTAATCCACAGAGGTGGTTTCTCCAAGGTTTGAATCCTGCTGGAGAGCATATTTATTAAGTTTTCTCAAGTATGCATATATACACAATTTAAAAAGAAAAAGAATGAGGCATCAACTTCAAACACAGGTATCTAGTAAAAATAATATTTGAAATAGTAAAAAAAATACTGGATAAAGAATAAGCTGGTTAATTCTTTAGAAAATTGCTTTGTTTATGTCTCAGTTATAAAATCAAACAGATATGGGCTCATGAGAAAATCTGAACATTGGGATGTGCATTCTTTAAAAGGGTAAAAGAAAACTTATTGTCCTGTGATACCCCAAGTGGTCTGTAGCATGCCAGAACTGAGGGTAGTTTCTCCAATAAAGGTAGACACATGTTTGAATCCTGCTGGAGAGCATATTCTCTTTATTAAGTTTACTAGAGTGCACGGGCCGACAAATCTAATACCCACTGTTAAAAAGAAAAGAAAATGATGCATTTATTTCAAACACAGGTATCCACTAAAAATAACATTTGATGTAATAAAAATATGTATATATAGGGTGATTGAAAAGTTACTCCCTATGATGGACTCTCCTGTCTAACTATAATTTTTACAAGATGGGAGAGTCCATCATACATAAAATAGGGAGTAACTTTTCAGTCACCCTATATACATATAAATAAGCAGTGTGAACATAAAGTTCAACTCCAAATAGCAATGGTCTATTTCAATTGTAACTTTGACCAAATTCACTTGAATTAAATTTTAAATTTCATATTTCTGTTGAAGTTTCTTATCCAGAAGTAACATGCACAGAATTCATCTGTTTTTAAGGAAGAAAGTAAAATCCTGAAGAGTCATTGATATATGCCATGACTTAATATGCCAAAAATGCAACCAAATTTAAATTACAAGCCTTTCTCTTCGAGCTTTCATATAAAGACTGCATGCTATACGTCAATGGAACAAAGCTATTTTTAGATTAACATAGCAGCCATATTGACTTTGCCATTCAAAGATTTATGAAAATGAAGTAAATATTCCACCATGGTGGTGTTGCAATTTAAATATGTTATAAACATGAAAGTTATTTGAATTTCTATCAATCTACAGAAGCCTGTATGTTAACACAACTTGATAATTTTAAAAGTAACAATCATCAAAAATGAGAAACTAAGATTATCAGTTGGTCCTAAGCAATGGTAGATGGTTTCAAAATATTGATTTTTGATTAATTTGGTTTGTACTAACATTCTGAGAGCAAAGTATTGTAACAAGAGATTTTATTTTAGTCCCCTAAGTTATTTGAAAATAATTTTGGTTTGATTTTTGAGGTGATCAAAATATTGGTTCTTGTTTGTTACTGGTATTATTTCCTGACCTAGTCCAAGGATTGAAAGAAAAAAAAATCACCCAAAGCAATACAAACCCACCATGATAACTAAATGCTGAAACCATTTGACATTGGATTTAAAGGCTTGAAAAATACACCATTGACATCATTTGGGATGGTGGTGTAGTGGATATAAGTGTTAGTTAGTTAAGTATTGCTGTCATATAGAGATCATCATGTTCAATTCTTGGATCAGTTACTGAAACCATATACTCTATTGTAGAAGGGATAAACAAGAACTGATATCCCAAGAACAAAAAATTAAGACAATAAGAAAAAATATCATATATCAGGCAAAGTAATAGATACCTGAAAACTGACTGAGAATACTTGGTTGAAACATCCTGTCAAATATAATAACATCTACAATAGTCAAAGTTGAGAACAATAGTTTGAATAAGTCAAAGTATATTATTTGAAAGTGCTGGGATCTTTCTTTTTATGATAATAGTAATAATAATATGATGTGGTGGTGGTGATGGTCATGTTCATAGTCATAACAAGTCATAGTAATTAGAATCAGACACTAGTACATCACAGATCAAATTAAGGGTTTAATGACAAGACCCTTCTTAGGGGTCTATGATCTTTCAGCAATCCCTTGTAAATGTGATTCAAATTAAGATTACAAGAAAAAGTTACAAGTTACACAGAAATCAATATTTTAAATCATGATTAACAATTAAGAACCAACAAGTAAAATAGTGTGAGACTAATTAGTCACCTACAAGTGATATTATAATCCCAACATAGAAGCAATGGCAAGAAACTGTCGACATAGCAATTAAAATTGATTAGAAACAATTCATTTGCAAATCACAGAAAATTGTTAGCTGAATATCAACATACAATGCTTAAATAGATTATAGGAACAACAAATTCTTTTTTGCTTCATCTTAGAAGTGTGTGTGTGTGTGTGTATGTATGTGTGTGTGTATGTATGTGCATGTGTGCTGAATATCTTTGCAATCTGGTAAGAAATATTTACACTATTTACATTGTTCAGACTGTTGTCCACATCTTTGTTGCCATATTTACAACATTTCAGCCATTGTATGCTTTGGCCTTCTTCAGGTAATATATGTTGAAATTTCGAACTGAACCCTTTATTTCGTCCACAAGGGTAGATTGTTCTAGTTCCACATGCCATGCCTTTTCTGAGATATCTTAATTTTAGTAATTTCTCTTTTGTAACTCAACTCTCCAAGTTTTTGTTCACCTCTGCTGTGGCCAGGTATTGAACTCACAACTCTTTGGGTCAAGTCACTGGATTACTTAAACCGACACTTTTATCCATATATCCAGAAAAGGTATGGCACATGGAACTAGAAGTATCTAACTCAGTGGACTAATTGAAGTGTTTGGTGCAAAATTACAACATTTATCACCTGAAGAAGGCTGTGTTATAAAATAAAATAAGACATATCTCGGCTGATTTACAGGCAAATACTCAGGAGCGAGAACCGGATGTGAACGGGACAAAGCCCCATCACAAAAATGACCATTATCCTTCTTTACAAATGTTCCCGACACACGTGTTCCGGTCGAAAAATAAAATAATATTTAAAGTGCTCTATTTTTCGTCCAATAAAACTGCTTCCCTCCTAATTATACTTGCTTTGTTTCTCGAGCCTGTTAAGCCATAAAAAAACGCTATAAAAGGGGTCACAGGGAAGTTCAACCATCAGTCCACAGGTGCCCAGGATAGAGACCTGACACGTCCAGCTGCTGACAGCAGGGGAGCGTCAACCACCATCAATATGTGCGAACTACTATGAGAGATCGGCCTAGATCTGAAACGGGCTTATGAACTTTACCACAAGGTAGCTGTCCCAAACCCACACATTCATGTTGAAATAAACCACGTAAATCTATTTCTACTGTTGTCGTATTTCTTTCTTGCAACCATACGCTTGTCTATAACAGCTGGAGTATACAACGGCCGAAATGTTTTGAATATGAC